>PVJH01004904.1:0-119228 GCA_004026705.1 Nesogale talazaci | reverse complement strand
GGTGGACCTGCAGGTATGTACAGCCACTATGGAGATCAATTTGGAGATACCTAAAACAGATGGAAATTGAACTACCATATGACCCAGCAATTCCCCTGCTGGGCATATACCCAGAAGAGACAAGCAACAATCCACGACCAGAGATCTGTGCTCCAATGTTCATCGCAGCACAGTTCACAATTGCAAGGAGTTGGAAGCAATCCATATTCCCATCAACTGATGAATGGATTAAAAAGCGTGGTACATGCATACAATGGAGTACTATGCATCGCTGAAAAGCAGTGATGAACGTATGAAGCACGTTACCGCATGGGAAGAACTGGATGAAATTATGCAAAGTGAAGTTAGCCAAGCGCAAAAGGAAATGTACAATATGAATCCGCTGAGGTAAGCATATTAATAATTTTATAATTGGAAAGCGGCATCAGGAAAAACTACGCTATAAGAAAATCCTGGGAGAAGGCCCAGGTAACATGGAAGGGGCCAGATCAAATCTAAGGCTACATATGGTAGCCATCAAGGGGGGAGGGGAGGCAGATGGCGATGTGTAGAAAGGGAAGGGGGCACTAAACCATCAAAGGGGAGCGTATTGTTTATATCTCCACAGGGAAAGAGGGACCAAACTTACACCCGGAGACCCAGCATGTGAATGCAGCACTGACAGCATGGAGTGGAGAACCAGTGGAGGGGCCTGAGAACACAAACCCAACCCCAACTCTAGGGGCACCCATCTCTCTACCAGAGGAAGTTGCCTTGGAGGCCAACACTGAAGCTGAAGCTTGGGGAGTGAGATAAGCCTGACCAGAGCACATGAGAACAAATGAAAGGGGAGGAAGAGAGAATGACGTGCATCCTGACCCACTGAGTCTTCAGGGCAATAATCCCACTCAGAACAGCTACGGCACAAAGAGGACTGCATGGCCAGCCCCATTAAGAAATACGGCTACCCTCACAGAACTAAGGCCTATTGGGACCAGGAAGAAGAAGCAGGGTCAAGATTATACCCTGTTGGTCACAACCACCCAATGCAAAGCACTAAGAGTGTGCAGCAGAGCTTAGAGTCACAGATGGAGTGACAAGGATATACTTTGGGGCCAGGGTATTGGCACCCACTCCAACTCAACTAGGGGTCACTCTAGGAGGTCAACAACAGACCTTAAACTTTATACAGGTTCTTATATTGCTATTATTTTTATTATTATTTTTATTGCTATTATTTTTATTATTTTTTTTATTATTCTGTTACATATTGTATAGTACATTGAGGGGGTTTCTTGCTGTTATCATTGTTTTATTTGCTTAAGTTGCTCCATTTTAGGAGACTTTTCTTGGGCATATTGCTAACTCTACAGGTCTATCTAGACAAGATAGACAGGACAAAGAGGTTGGAGGCGAAAATGACAAGTCTGATGGCTCCAGGATAGGGGACATTGAAGAGAGGGAGGAGGGGGAAAGGTGGTGATGTCAACCAGCCCAGGAAAAAGGGAATAACAATTGACACAAATGCAGGGACAAGGTGGGTGAGAGAAGGCCAATAGGGATTGATTAAGACTAATGTAACAGAGAAAAAATACTGAAACCCAAATGGAGAGTGAGCATGATAGTGGGACAAGAGGGAAGCAAATGGAAATAGAGGAAGGAACTGGGGGATAATGAACATTTATAGAGGTTCAAATACAGATATGTACATAGGGGCATATATTTATAAGTGAGGATGGGGAAAGAGATTAATGTGTATACTTATAGGGTTAGTAGTAGGACAACAGATGGGCATTGGACCTCCACTCAAGTATCTTCTCAGTTCAAGAACACTTTGTTCTATTAAATTGGCATTCCAAGATGCTCACCTTTCCGACATGAGCACTGAAGACAAATGTGTGCATAAACAAAGGTGGGGAAGAAGCTGATGGTGCCCGGCTATCAAAAGATGGAGCATCTGGGGACTTAAAGGCTTGAAAGTAAACAAGCAGCCATCTAGCACAGAAGCAACAAAGCCCACATGGAAGAAGCACACTAGCATGTGGAATCATGAGATGTCAAAAGGATGAGATATCAGGCTTTAAGAACTCAAACGCACAACTTTGCGTGCTCACTTTCCTGATATGATCCCTGAGGACAAATGTGTGCATAAGCAATTGTGGTGAAGAAAGCTGATGGTGCCCGGCTACCAGAAGATATAGCATCTGGGGACTTAAAGGCTTGAGTAAACAAGCGGCCATTCATCTCAGAAGCAATAAAGCCCACACGGAAGAAGCACACCAGCCTGTATGAGCATGAGGTGGTGAAGGGATCCAGTGTCAGGCATCAATGAGCTAAAATTATGTTATTATTAATGAGGGGGAGTACAGATTGGGGACTCAAAGCCCATCAATAGGTGAGGTGACATCCTTTTACAGAGCGGTTACAAGGAGATGAGTCAGTTAAGATACAGGTAAGAGCTATGAAATATGCAACCTTCCTCTAGTTCCCATGCTGCCTCCCACCCACTATCATGACCCCAATTCTACCACATAAACCCAGCTAGACCAGGAGATATACAGTGAATTTGGAAACATGGGACACTTAGGATAGAGGATCCATCAAGACTAGTAATAGGAGTGGTAATACCAGGAGGGTGGAGGGATGGAGGAATAGAAAGGGAGAACCAACTTCAGGGATCTACACGTAGTCTCCTCTCTGGGGCACGGACAACAGGGAAGTGAGTGTTGGCACACACTGGACAGTGTACAGGATGAAAAAATAATTTTTAAATTACTAAGGGTTCAAGGGGAAAGGGGGGGAGGAAAGGTAATATAGGGAGCTGATAATGGGGGCCTGGTGGGAGGGAGAATGCTTTGAGAGTGATGATGGTAATGGGTGTGTAAAAGTGGCCTGAATACAACTGATGTTGTTAGGGATTGTGATGGGAGTTGTAGAGGCCCCCCAATAAAATGATTAATTTTTTTTAAAGTGGGGGTGGGGAAAGGGGAGTTTTTTTTTTTAAAGAGGAGCTTGTATCAAGGGCTCAAGTGGAAAATATTGGGAAATGTATGTGGAAGCATGTGTGCAAATGTGCTTGATGCAAATGATGTACTGAATGTTGTAGTAGCTGTAAGAGCCCCCAATGAAATTAAAAAAAAAAAGAAGAAGAGGGGGACTAGGATAATATGGGACCAGATGGGTAGATCCTAGATTCAGGGCGGCAGTCTAATTTTGGATGTCACTGAGCAGATTTGCCTGGTTCTCTGGCTCTCCAGAGAGACCGCAGTCGTGTGCGAACCCCGCCTACAGGGACCAGGCTAATAGTTGAAAGCCTTCAGGGAGAAGAAATCTACTGTCTACAGCAGCAGGGAGTGGGCCCCACCAGACAGTCGTCTGAAAGGCTAAATGCATCTCATCTCTCACCATGTGTCGGCAAGTAACCTCTAATGTTTGGTAAATCTTTGGAGGAGACAGAGTTGGGGAAAAGTCTTTTATCAACCCCACAGTCTTACACTCCGTTCACCCACTTTTCTGTTGTCCATTCCCCAGGGAGGGAGTTATATGTAGATCATTGTGTTCTGTTCCTACTTGCTCCTACTTTGCCCTCGTGGTATTGCTGCTCTCATTATTGGTCCCGAAAGGTTTATCTGTTCTATATTCCTTGTACTTCCAGCAGGGATCATGATATTGTGGCGGGGGTGGGAGTGGGGCAGAGAGATGAGGGAGTTGGGAAGCATTTATGAAGTAGAGGGAAGTTGTATGTTTCATTGTTATTACACTGCACCCCGACTGGTTTGTTTCCTCCCTGCAGTTCTTCTTTAAGGGGATATCCAGTTGCCTATAGATGGGCTTTGGGTCCTCAATCTGCATACCTGATACCTGATCTCTATGACACCTTGTGATCACACAGGCTGATGTGCTTCTTCTATGCAGGCGTTGTTGCTTCTGGGCTAGATGGCTGCTTGTTAACTTCAAGCCTTTAAGACTCCATGTGCTGTATCTTTTGATACTTGAGCACCGTCAGTTGTCTTCACCACATTTGCTTATGTACCTACTTTGTCTTCAATGATCATGTCGGGAAAGTGAGCATAATGGAATGCCAATAGGGATTACTTGAGAAGAGGCCCAAAGCCCATCCGGTAAACCTATAAATATATGAACATAGATCTATTTCCCCATTGTCATATATAAACATAACTACCTATGCACATGACTTAATTTAAATCTCTATAAATCCCCTTTGCCTCCTAGGTCTTTCCTTTATTTCCTTTTACTTTCCTCATGTCCCACCATCATGCTCAGCTTTTCTTTGGGTCTCAGTAACTCCTCTCAGTGACATTGCCCTTGGTCAACTCCAACAGGACTGCGCCACTCTCCTCACATTTAGTTTGGATCACTTGGTCCCTCGTCCCAGGATTTCTCAACACCCACTCCCTTTGCCCCACCTCCCCATTCCCATGTCACCCTGGAACCTTGGGTTAAAAGGGATGACAAAAATTGAAATATGTACAACATATTACTCACAGCATTGTTCACAATAGCCAAGAGACAGAAACAACCAAACATTAATGCATATACATCATATGATACACATGTACAAAGAGAAAGTACACACCATTAAAGCATAATGATGACTCTGCAAAACATCTTAAAACATGCGTGAACCTGGAGTATGTTATACTGAATGAAATGAGTTCACCACAATATAATAAATATTTTATTGAGACCACTATTTTAAAAGATCATGAAAAGGTTTTCACCCTGAAAGACACATTCTGTGAAGATTGCCAGGGTTGGAAGGGGAAGGAACACTCAATGAAGAGCTGGATAATAGACTTATAAGGAGGTACTCTAGCCCCTAACTGGGATTTTTTAATTTAAAGGTATGTATTTGGGCTGATCCCCGGTGGTGTAAGTGGTTGAGTGTGGAACTGTGGCCCGCGGCCTTGACAGTTCAAATCCAGTGGCAGCTCTCAGGAGCAGCACTGGGTATGTATTTGATTTTTATTTTTTTACAAAACAACCTTTTCTCCTCAAAGTACTCTCCGTTACACTTATACATTAGTCAAATCTGTGATTCCATTCTTCGAAACATTTTTCAAACTCATCTGTTTGGATGGCTGACAGCACCTCCCTTGTTTTCACTTTACCTCTTATTCATCTTCAAATTGCTGTCCTTCATGTTTCTCACCATGCAGGGTGACCTATTGAAGGCTAATTTTGCAAATACATGTGGGATTAATCGAAGGGTGGAAAGTTCATTGATTCAGTGAGCCTTGCCCTTCCGGTTGTCTCATCTCTTGTTCTCTGATGGTCAGACAAGTGTGCAGCTGCCTTAGCTGGCAAGGCTCATCTCCTGTGATACGTCCCTGAGAAGAAGCCACATGAACTTACCCTAATGCAGCCCTGGGTGCTGAGGAAGCTGTGTGGACAACCCTACCAGCGCGGCAATGCTTACACCACCACTGGATTAAAATACTGTCTGCTCACTGGCCTGTGATCCTCCTGCATTCAGCATCATTGTATGTGTTTTGTGAGTTTGAGGAGGTCTTTGTAGATCAGTGTCAGACATAAGGGTTATGTCAGATTTATAGGCTTGGACTGGACTGGGTTGGGATGCTTACCCTATATATAAAACTCTCCCTTATATGTATATGAGTTTCTATAGATTTGTTTCTCTAGTTTACCCAGATTAACACACATGAAAAGAAAAAGAAGTCACAGAGAGAGATCAGGTGAGTAAGGTGTGTGGAGAAAAAGAAGCATGCTGGTTTTTGCCAAAAACTGGCAAACTGAGATGCCTGTGTGAGCAGGTGCCTTACGGTGGTGGCAAAACCCTGTCTGCCACCAATCAGGCATTTTTGGCCATGTATAGCTACACAGTCTTCTCAGAACCTCTACACAGAAAGCTTGATTAAATGTCTGACATGGTGGAACAAATTCCAAATGCACTGAGTTAACATTTTCATCCATTCAAGAAGTTGATGGATGTCTAGAATGAAGTTTGTCATCAATTGAAATTTCACCTTTTTAAAAAAGAGAAAACCACTCATAGACTTATTTTCTTCACATAGTGCTGTCCTTCTAAGCTGTGTTCAACATCACAAAATTTTCTGTGGCATTTCTCTCCAGGAAACAAAATTTCATAGCCACACACTGTTCTCTTAAGTCAGCCATCACAATAAATGAGGTTTCAGTGAAACTGAACCTTCCCAGCGAAAACCTTCCCAGGCAATGTCACTGGGTGCACTAACTCAGAGACAGGCTGGATACTGGGCTAGCTAGAAAAATGCATGCTACAAAGGCTCTACTCAGAGTGTTCCTGTATTTGGAGGTTACCCACTCATATACTAACCTGGGTGTACGTAAGGTAGGGGGGTGTCAGTAAAAAATGATTAAGACATAGAAAGTTTGGGAGAAGTACAAGAGCTAATAGCAACAGCAACAAATACTATAAATATACTTGCTTCAATTACAGTAATAAAAATAATGAGTCAATATAAGAAGTCCTGGTGACATAGTGCATTACACATTGGTCACCCCAGAGGTCAACTGTTTGATAACACTAGCAGTTCCTCAAGAAAAAGATGTGAATTTCTCCTCCCATAAAGAGTTGGGGTTTCATAAACCCATAGGAGCCATTCTACTTTACCCTACATGGACACTATGAGTCAGAACTGACTGGGTATCAGATACTTTTGTTTGTTTTATAAGTAGCTAGATAGACTTTGAATATATATGGGAATATATGTGAGAATTTGAATATATGTGGGAAGAAAAATGTGATTGTACCACTATACGATATATGTTTGTTAATTGTCATCAAGTCAGTCCTGACTCATAGCTCATACTGACCTAACATACAACAGAGCAAGTCATTTCCTCACCAGTGTCATCCTTATGACTATTTTTATGTTTGCACCCATTGTCATGGTCACTATGCCGATCTATATTATTGAGTGTTACATTTTCTCTCAGACAACACTCACTACTTTTCCAGCTACTGAGTTTGATAACCCATTGCAATGGTCTACCCAGACATTACAGACAGTCTTCATGATGAGAGGACTTGCTAAAAAAAGTAGCACGTTGGGCCATGAAGATAAGAAATGTTCAGGGTACAGTTCTTCAGTCAGGGCATGTTACACATTTCCTATAGGGCTACTAATAAATATCTGAAGAACATGTTACTGGGCAGTAAATCTTAACCTCAAGGTATCCCATTCAAATTCTGTGGGTCAGTAAACCAGCTTGATGAATTAAATGTCCAGAGGCATCACATTCCAGTAAGCCTCAATCTGAAAGCACTTAGCTCAACCCCCATAGGTCAGCAATCCCAGATTCCCCCAATTAAGGACCCAGTGTCACCCCACTCCACAAACCAACCTTCTGCCCTCCAAAGCCCTCAGATTTACTTGCTCTGTGAGAGGAGAAGTCCACTATCCTGTTTCATGCTCTGACTCTTGTTTCTGCTGTTGCTTCCCGGAGTCACAGCTGTCTTCTGGATACAGGAGGTTCACTGTGCAAAGATCTTTGGGTCTAATAGAGAGTAGGCTCTACCCCTGGCTCTTGCTGGTGTGATGTTCAACCCTCCTGCTTCTCAGAGGACCCATTTTATACTCAGAAGGATAGGAATCAAATGAAACCTGTTAAGAATTACTCATATTTGAATCCTATCAGTGTATTCTCTCACTTTTTTACCTCGATTCATGCAGGACTAGGACAATTGGTGGGAGTAAGAAAGACTTTGGCTATAAACGCCACACTAACGGATGTACTGCTTCTGGATGATTTTCTTCTTTTCCACTATGATTTACACTTCAAGGGATCAGTCTCTCCTGTAATGTTTTCAAAGTACATGAGAAAAAGTTTAACTATATTCTATTCTAAGAAACATTATGACATAGTTCTTCTAAGAGATTTTTCTTTTGTTCATTTCTTGGTAGTTTCAATAGTCTTCACCAGGATGGCAGTTCAACTGGATCAATTTTCCTTCATTCCTCTTTATTTAATGGGAAACTTTCACATGCACATGGGGTGATTAAGCATCTCTTGTCTTTGGTCAGATGCACCTTAGTCTTCAAACCCTTGCTCTTCTGTATTTAAAGAGATCTTGTGCAGCAGATATACTCCATGCAATACTGTCAAATAATTTTTAAAATTTCTTGATTGCTTCTTCTGTGAGCATTGACTATGGATTCAAGTAAGATGAATTTCTTGACAACTTCAATTTTATCTTTTTTTTCATTATTTTACCTATAGGTTCAGTTTTAAGGATTTGGGTTTTCTTTATATTGAGTTGTAATTCATATTGAAGGTTGCAGTCATTGGTCTTTATCAAAAAGTGCTTCAAGTTCTCTTCACTTTCAGCACTCAAAATTGTATGATGTGTATAGAAGGCTGTTAGTAAGTCTTTCTCCAACCCTGAGGCTGAGTTATTTGCTCATTATACACATTGAATAATTATGATGAAAAGATACAGCTGTAAGGCATATCTTTCCTGATTAAT
The DNA here is from genome assembly GCA_004026705.1 of Nesogale talazaci. Lineage (NCBI taxonomy): Eukaryota > Metazoa > Chordata > Mammalia > Afrosoricida > Tenrecidae > Nesogale > Nesogale talazaci. The sequence continues at coordinate 110,758 of PVJH01004904.1, read as the reverse complement.
ACTATGCAGTACTCCCTTGTTCTGGTTGAACAATTGCTTTCTGATTCATGTCTAGTTTCTACATGAGCACAATGAAGTGTCATGGAATTCTCATTTCTTTTGATGTTATGCACAATTTATTATGACCCACACAATTTTATGCCTTTGCATAATCAATAAAACACAAGCAGACATTTTTCTGATATTGCTTGCTTTGTGAAAAGATACACTTGATGTTATCAATGATATACCTTGTTCTATTTCCTTTTCTGAATCCAGCTTTCATTTTAAGCAGCTTTCTGCTTTCAAAATTTCTGTTAATGTACTGCTACAACTGTTGTTGAATGATCTTTAGCAAAACTTTACTTTCACTCTGACATTGATAATATTGTCTGACAAGTTCCACATTGCATTGGGTCACTTTTCTTTGGAATGGATACAGATGTGTACCTCTTCCAGTCAATTGGTTAGTAGTTATCTTCCACATTTCTCGGTGTAGTTGAGTGACTGCTTTCAGTGCTTCATAAGTCTACTGAAACTTTTTTAATTGAATACCATCAATTTCTCTGGATTGTTTTCCTATTACTTTCTTTAATATCTTCAGTGCTGCGTGGACTTGTTTTTATTTGCTTCAATTTCAACTTGAACTTACATATGATGATCTGTTCCACAGTCAGCCTTTGGCTTTATTTTGCATAGTGAGATTGAACTTCCCACAGATGTATTCAATTGAGTTCAGAGGGTTCTGCCAGTTGTCTTTGACTTGGTCAGAGTGTAGTGTAAGTGGCTGTGATTCTGGAAGCTATGCTGCTGCTATTTCAAACTACAAGCAGGGTTTCCCAAGGTGAACAATTTTCAGCATAGTTTCCAGACTAAGAACTGTTTTGAAGAATCAAAAAACTATCTCCTTCTGAGGAATTAGCCACTGTAAACCTTATAGTTTTAACAGAAGATGTACATACATACATACATATATGCATACACGTCTGAGAAAGTGGAAATAATACTTTGAGCATGTTCCATCTGAATTTTCAGAACACCTCAATAACAGATTTGATTCCTTAAACAATAATGACAGAAAACCTAACAAGCTGTGGGATGACATAAAAAAATCAAAAACATAATACACAAAGGAAACAAAGGGTCATCAAAAAGAGTAGGTAAAAAGAAGGAAGACATGAAGAAGCAAAGACACTGAACAAACAATTTCAAAGGGAAAATTGTAGAAGTTTGCACTGTGAAGTAAAGTCTTCAAAGTGCATTAAACTGGAGTTAGAAAACCAAAAGAGAAGAACATGTTCAACATGTATATAAGGCTGAAAGAACTGAAGAAAAGCTTTGGGCCTTCAGTTGCAATGCTGCAAAAGTCTATGGGCAAAATAATCATACAGGAAATATCTAAAGAAGACAGAAATATTAAAAGAATACAGACAGAATATACCATTACTATACTGAAAAGAACGTCGAGAAAATGGAAGTTTAAGACAATTTAAAGTTCTGCTCAAATTTATATAAGCAGTAGGTTGTTGAGCTAGTACTTGAGTGTATATATTTATATAGTGATATGTGTATATACATACTCATTTATGGGCTTGCAAATTTCATGTAAATTTTTTTGTTTTTTGGGGGGGGGTATCACTGCCCTCAGGTGGTGGGAGTAGGAGGCCCAGCCTTTGATCTGTGGAGCTGGAATCAAACCTCCATCCCAGTAGACCGCAGTCCCTTGCACAACCACTACACCACCGGGGCTCAGCCCCGGAAATTTTTATTATATGTAATTCCTTCCTTTTTCCTATTATTTAAAAATTCCCTTCATGTGCACGTAAATATATTTTAATCTTCAAATAATGATTATTCTTTTCTATTTCACAACTCTATATTCTTCTGAAAGTAAAGACTATATGTAACAATTATGTATTGACATCTAATAGCCAATGGGTACAAAAATGTAATGAACAAACCCTGGTTTTATGTTCTTGATAAATATATGATCCAGAAAGCACTACAACGTAATGTATTGATCAAGTATTCAATAAGGTACTGGGAAAATAGGCTATTTTTAGGAGTAAAATATATTATATTTGTTTTTCGTATAAAACAAACATAAAAATGAAATCTAAATAACATAAAGACCCATTAAAAATGAAATGGTACATGAATAATTGTCCAGTTCCATATAAAACATTATTTTCATCCATCAGATCAATTGAAGTTATCTAGAGCAATCAACTAATATACATGATTATATAAAAAGTAAGCTTATTTATCCCAAAGCCACAAATAAGAAATAGTAAAAGGAGCAGTTATTTGCAATATGTAGGATGGAAAAGGGACAAGAGTCTTAAAACCTCAGGTGGATTTGTGTCAGTGGCTGTGACGATGTGCTTCATCACAGCAGCGTGAGGGTGGACCAGGAGCAGGCAGCACTGACTTCTTTGTACAAGACATTGACTCAATGGCACCTAAAACCAACAACACAGCAACAGCTCTCCAGGAGCTAGGCTGGGCCTCCAACTCCCACCAGAGGGCACATGCGACCCCCACCCACCCAAAAAAAGAGCAACAATAACAAGACATATCAGAAGTCTGCATGGCATATTAATTTATTTGTCCTACCATCAAAAGGGATTGACACTTAGTAAGAAGGCATAGAATTCATTATATGTTGAAACTAATCATTGGCTACAAGTTTTTCAGAAATAGTCAAGTAAATTATAGTTTATTCATGTATCTAAGTATATTTATTGAAGCCATTTGGAAAAACTTTAACTGGGAAAATGCTCATTGGTATAACATTTGTCAAGGAATCAAGATATAGAATTTTACAAATAGTATGATAATTATATGCAAACATAAATATGCAGTTTTAAATAGAGTAAAAAAAAGACAAATGTAATAAAATACTAATTGTAGTTATTTCTTAGAGTTGGAATTTTTGATAATTTTAATTTGTTTATAGTAGCGTTCTGCATTTTTTTAAGGTTCACAGAAAGCATACACCACATTTAGTTAAAATGCAAACACACAGAATAATCCGAAAAGATTATCGAGGTAGTAAGAAACTTCTTTGTGTTTGGAAATTTTCCCCAATTACCTGCTTTATGCTTAACTAGAAATAAGTTATGCTGATATTACTATACTTAACGGTTAACAGCAAAATTTAGACTATCAGAAAGTAAAAATTAGAGATACTTGATCAGGGTGTGCTTTAAATAGCCCCAATTATTCACAATTCCCTTTATTCCCTGTCTTTGCTATGTACCTTTTTTAGTGTTCCCCCACACCAACTATGGGCTTGTTCAATGATTTATTAGGAAATGTGACACATAGGCAGAGCTTGAAATGCGGATGCACTTTGGAATCAGTAATTCTTGCCCTTAAACTGCACATTGATAACATATTCTTTCAATGAATTCATCTGAGATCAGAAGGACCATCCAACTGTTTTTGACAAAATTACTGATTAATTTGAGAGGTAAGTAAATGCTTAATTATTATAAGCCACAGGATTATAAGTTAACATGCTACACAAACACTGTGAAAATAGGTACTACTTCATGGGGTATAATAATGATTTATTGAATGGAATGGTCAGAACAAAATGCTTATTTAGGAAGCATCAAATTTAAACCTCATTGAAGTCAGTAAGAACCATTTCTCTTGACAATCAACTGCCCATTACTTTGGTGGCTCTCATAACCCATAAAGCATATAGGTTTTATGAGTAAAAAGTATATCCTGAATAAAAGACCTGAGCCCTCTCATTCTGGAAAGACTCTCCATTGTGGCTATTAATTAACTAACATCGAGGTCAATTTATTTTTCCTCAATTACCATCAAAATGTCTCTGTGATTCCATTCAAATTGACACAATGATAAGCTGTGCTTTCTGGAAATAGAGGAGACATGTTAGTTGCCATTGAGTGGGTATAAAAGAACAATTGTTTCCAAGTCCCGTGATCATTGATATGTTCAAACTCATTTCAGTGGCTGAGAATGAATTCATTTTACTAAGGTTTCCCTCATTTTCATTATTTCCACGTTTTCCTCTTCTTCACTAATTCTTATGTCCTTCGCTAGCAATTAGTTTTTCCTTTTGACATGACCAAAGTAGTTGAGCTGAGATGAGACTTTAGAATATGGACAGTGTTATCAGTTCCAAGCAAAGCAGCCGCTGTTTTTTTTTTTTCTGGCTCTTACTATAATTTTTCCACAATGCCATACCAAATACTAAACCAAGTGCATAATTCAGAACAGTGCCAAAAACGAACGGTAAAAATCTACTGCTTTTTTTATTTGTTTCTATCTGAGCCCTGCTTTAGGGATCTTGTCAGTTTCACAGACACATTAGCAAGGAATGTGCTCTATACGAATTATAAAAATAAAGATTTAAACAACTCTTTATTGTGTATTGAAACAGTATGTATAATGAATTATGCCTGTAATATACATTGAATCATAATACTCCTCTAATGTCAGCATTATGTTCTTTTTAAAAGAATCATTTTATTGGAGGCTCACACAGCTCTAATTACAATATGTATATACATACTTTGTGTCAGTATTTACTTCTTTTTTAATGTTTTTCATTTTATATAAAATGAAAAACAAATATATTAGCTGGACTCTATAGAAGTTATAAAACCACCTCAGATTGCAAGCTGTTAAATTAAGAGTCAGGCTTCACACCTGGGCCTGGGAGACTCCACATCCCTGGAACATTTCACGTCAATGCCACAATCTTACGGAAAGCAGATATCCTGGTTTCCATTTCCCTTAAAAGTTATATTTATCCTAGAAAAATCAATACATTGGCATATTGATTTGAAACAGACTCCTGGTTCTCATTAGCCAGTTCTATGTCCCAGGGCATTTTTCATTTTATTACAATAAAGACTTTCCTATTTGCCTTGAATGTCATATCCAATAATCTTCACATTCCCGAATGTGTAAATTCTTGCCTATCAATCTGTAGTCACTTTAATATGAGACCTTCAAGGAAAATGTACTTTCGCCACTTGTTGCTAACAGACACTACATCTGATTCTGTTATTATAAATGGTAATTACAAATTCACATGATGATTTAATTATAATTCTTACCGTGATCATATTGGGTTTAGGAACATAAATGAAGTAGAATCCCCATACAATTTATAAATCTTAGTGTGCACCAGAGCAACTCCATATTTCCCTTGCTTCATCCCGCTTATTCCTTGTGCTTTTTCCTTCTCTGCCTAGGCCAACTTTTAGATTAAACAAGGCTAATTACAGTATATCACTCAGTAAAGAGTTTCCTTCTCTATTCCCTATCATGCCTTATGAAGAGAAAGTTATCTGTTGCCGACAAAGTAATAAGCTAATCACTTAAAGATATTAATTTACAATAGTTTAAAATCTTACTATCTCCAGACAATATGGGTTTTAAGAGTAGCTGTGATAAACTTAAGGAAATGAAACTTTGGCATTCCTTTGAACCTTAGTGCTAATTAAACAGTTTTAGGAGATGAAATAATTTCAGAAGTACATTTTCCCCCAAAGCTCACACAGCTCATCCTACACAGCTCTGATTCTCTCATTGACCTTGTGTTTTCTTGTACTCAAATCCCAGTCCTTCAACTGAAATAATTTCTACTGAGTAACCCTATGCATTGTTTCCAAAGCTGTATATTGTATATCTTTACAGGACCAGGACAGCCTCAAAATTCTCTCTTAGAGCATTAGTGGGTGTGAGTCAGCAAGCATCTGGTGAATAGTCCAACAGTTTTCAGACAGCATCATCTAGGTTCCTTTTCTTATGCCAGTACTGGCAATTAATGTAGACATGTAAAGAAAATTGTAATGCTTTCCAAAGCCAAGTGTTCTGATTTGGAAACCAAGCTTGAATTGCAAGAGCATTAATTAAACATTTTAATTCTTATCTCCAAAGCTTTTTTCCTGCAATAGCATCGCGGTCAGATTCAAGAAAGGCACGCACTTCTGTGCTGTAAGATAATGAGAGGCAAATATGAATGCATTATAATTCACTTAATGAAAATAATTTCAGAGAATTTATGAACAGAAAATATTTTTCATACATGCTATTAACTTCAGCTCTATACCTAAAACCTTATCGTGTAGGCTGCTATTTGTTGAATAACTGAAAACACATGTATATTGTATATAATATTTATACATAACAGATATAATATATAAGCACATTTGTAATGCTATTCGTACAGACAAAATCACACATATTCATGCAAACACAGGAATGGGGCGTACCTTTAATGGGTGGGAGATCAGGGTGGGCAATTTATATCTGGCACTTTCTATGCTCTATCTTTAGCCTTTCTTTAAGAACTTAGTAAGCAAAGGGACAAAATAGTGGGAAATCTTTTTTTGTCCTTCTGGAAATGATATCAAATTAATTGGAAGACTGATGGGTCAATTCCCTTATGGAACTTTAACTTAATCATTTAAATGTTTTTACAGGCTGCTATTTAACAATCCTAAGTTAGTGGTATACAAGTGACCCAAATATTTTCTGAGAAGTCAGTCTTGGAATTTTTTCTGATACCATAGTCTCAGATTAACCAGTGAACTTGCACCGTTTTTCTGCCTCCATAATTTTGTGTTCAGAGACATTCCTGAAATAACGACCATAGGAAAGCAATTTGTAATTAAACAATTTAGAACCTGAATATCCTATATTTTATCTCCATCCAATGCTGTGTTCATCTTAATTCAGAATAAACCACTTGCAATGGTCCCAGCTATCAATCTGTCTAGCTCAGATTAGTATATTCCTCAGGAGAAATGTTAGTCCGGACATAGGATTGGAGACCACAGATTTGGAGACCATAATTTGGCCTTTGCATAATTCTCCATAGCCAGTATATGACTATTAAGCACTATGCTGAATAGAATGGAAGACAATATTTCATTCCTGTAACAGATTTTTGTTGAATATGTAAAAATTTAGTTGCCTTTGATTTGACACCAACTCATAACAACTCCATGAGTGTTAGGGTAGAATCATACTCTGCAGTTTCCAATGGATGTTTTTTTTTTTTCAGAAGTAGATCACCAGCCTTTTCCTTGGACTTGATCACAGTGAGTTTGAGTATGAGATTTGTTAGTGATTTGTTAGAACAATGCTGGATAGCATATAGAAGAATTCAATGAAGTACTGATATGGCACAAACAGTTCACATATTTGCCTGGTAACTGAAAAGGTGGTGGTTTGAGTCTTCTATATGTCAGCACATTGTCATCAAGTGGATTCAGAATCATAGTGACTCCATAGGGAGGGATAGAACTGTTGTTAGTTTCAGAGACTTTAAATATTTACAGGGGTAGAAAGGCTCTTCTCTCTTGCATGGAACAGTTGACGGATCTTGTGGTAAGCATCTCTGGGCATTTCCTCCTATGCCAGAAATTCTTTAAAAGCAGTACCAATTGTGTAGAAGCACTCATACAAACCCTCTAAGAGAGAGCCCAGTGCTCTTTGATTCTGGAAGATGGCTCCAAGCTCCTCTAAAACAACATATAGACAGCAATCAGCCATAACAGCATCTACAAAAAATCAATAGAAACAGAAAACAATGCTGAAAGAACTCATGAACCTAACAATGTACATAGAAGCAGCAGATATTGATCAGCCACAGAAAGAAATATTCAGAATGTTGATTGGAGTCATACAGAACATGAGGGAAGCAGTACAGAAAAAGTTTGAAATGATAGAGGATATAAAGGCAACACACCAAAGGAAAATATAAGACTTACGGGATAAAATAACAAAATGCAGTGGAAAATCAAAAATCTTTGCCAACAGGCTTGAGGAGGCAGAGAATCATACAAGTGATCTTGAGAATAAGCAGGCAGACCTCAACAAATGGGAAAAGCAGTCAAATAAAACAATCAGAGAACCTGAAGAAAACCTGAAAACTATGTCTGATGCTATGTAGAGGAACAACATTAAAATAATTGGACTACCAGAACAAGACACAACAATGAAGTCAGCAGCAAAAATAGCGAGGAAGTTCTTAGAGGAAAACTTCCCTATCTTAATAAATGAAAATCAGGCAATCATTCAGGAGGCTTTAACAATACCAGCCAGACTGAACCCCAAGAAAAATCACTAAGACACATAATAATTAAATCATCCAACTATGAGGAAAAGGAAAAGAGATTAAAGCAGTGAGGGAAAAGAAAATAATCACGTATAGAGATACCTCATGAAGAATATGTTCAGACCTATCAGCAGAAACGATGAAAATGAGAAGGGAATGGGGTAACATATTCCTAAAATTAAAGGAAAACGATGCAGACCCAAGAATACTACACCTGGCCAAATTGTCTGTTAAGATAGATGGAGAAGTAAGAGCCTTCCCAGGCAAGGAATAACTCAAAGAATACACAAAAATAAACCCAGCCTATAAATGATCCTTGCCAATAATCATGTATGGGCAGAAGAGCAACACTCATCAAGTGGAATAAGAGAATACCACACAGAATAGCTTCACCCATAGGGCGACAAAGAGAAAACAGTCCCCAAGATAGTTCTGACTGAATAGAGGAAATACGGCAAAAAGGAACCACACACACAGAGAGAACACAGGCAGATAAGCAATCCAGATAAGAAAACACCCAGTACGAAAGGCACAACACGATACAGCAGAGCCCACAATGAACTGCACTCAGGCATTAAAAGGCAGAGATACATGGACTGGCTCAGGAAATACAATCCATCCATCTGTTGCCTAAGGAAATCCATCTTAAGCTTGCAGACAAAAACAGGTTGAGAATTAAAGGTTGGGGGGAAATATACTAAGCACACGGGAATTAAAAGAAGCAGGAGTAGTGACACACAAAATTGATCTTAAGGTACAGGCAATAAAAATATCACACAAAATTGATCCTAAGGTACAGGCAATAACAAGAGACAAGGGGGGGGATATTATATAATGCTGAAGGGGATAGTACATAAAGAACCAGTGAGTAAAATAAATACATATGCACCCAATGAGAGACTCTGGAAATTTGTTAATCAAACACTCCAAAAGATGAAAAAAGAAATCACAGACTCAGCAATTATAGTTGGTGATTTAATACACCACTCTCTGAAAGAAGAAAAGCAGCAGGTCATTGGAAAAGAAACTCATTGAGGAGGCTATAGATCTAAACAGCACAAAAAGACAACTTGACCTGATGGATATTTTCAGAGCCTTCCACCCAAATGAAAAAAAATCACATTTTTTTCATACATACATAGCACATGTTCAAAGATAGATCACATTCTGGGACACAATCACACTTGAGTGAATTCAGGCACATAGAGATTACACAGACATCTCACCCTCTGATCATTGTGTCATAAGGATGGAAATCAATAGGACAGTGAAGAAGATAAGGACAAGCAATTGGAGTATGAGTAATTCTCTACTGAAGAGGGAATGGGTTTTGACTCATATTGGAGATGAAATCACCACGTTTCTAGAAACAAATGAGAATAAAAATATGACACACCAAAACCTTGGGGATATAGCCAAGGCATCTATCAGAGGAAGGCTGATAGCAAGAGATGCACATATGAAAAAAGAAGAGAGACTCGTGAACGATATACTGGCATAAAAATTACAACAATGAGAGCAGAATCAACAGAACAATCCTACTAATAACAAAAGGATATAAATAATAAATATCAGAGCTGAGATACAGGAGAAAGAAAACAAGAAAACAGTGGAAAACTTAATGCAGCTGAAAGTTGGTTCTTCCAGAGGATTAACAGAATTGATAAGACTGCTGGCAAATCTAACCAAAGAAAGGGAAGAAAAAAATGTCAATTGCAAGGATGAGGAATGAAACAGGGAACATTACAATAGACCCTAATGAAATCAAAAGGATAATTACATGGTACTATGAAGGCCTGTACTTGAATAAATAAAACAACTTGGAAGATATTGAAAAATATTTGGAAACACAATTCCTCTCCCCAAACTTTTCAGATAGATGGAAAGAATCTCAACAAACCCTTAGCAATGGAAGAAATCCACCTGGTTATTAAAGGATTATCAACAAAAAAATCCTCTGGACAAGATGGCTTCACAGGTGAATTCTACCAAGCAGTCAGAGAATAACTGAGAACAATACTACACCAGCTCTTCCAAAACACAGAAAAATATAGAAAACTCCCAGATTCTTTCTATGAAGTCAATATACCACTGATACCTAAAGTGGGCAAGGATCTCACAAGAATTGAGAACTAGAGACCAATATCCCTAATGAAATCTTAAACAAAATATCAACCAATAGAATACAAAAACATGTTAAAAAATAATTCTCCATGAGCAAGAGGGATTCAGGGAAGGTTCAACATGTGACAGACTATTAATATTGAGAGGAAAAATAAGAAACACTTGATAATATCAATAGAAGCAAAAAAGCATTTGACACCACTGAACACCCATTCCTGTTTAACACACTCAAGATAGGAATAGAAAAAAAAGTACTCAATATTACATAAGCTATATATTTAAAACCGACAGACAATATGGTTGTCAATGGAGAAAACAAGAAAACAACACTGAAAAAGGGGACCAGACAAGGATGCTTCTTGTCCCTCTCCCATTTAACATTGTACTAGAGGTCCTAACTAGCAACATAAGATGAAGAAAAGACATCAAAGGTATCCATCTGGGGATAGAAAAAGTGATTTTATCATATTCAGAGATTATATGATTCTATATATCAAAAATCCCCTAAATTTTACTCGAGGAGTGTTGGAAGTAATAGATGAATATGACAAAGTAGCAGAATACAAGATGAACAAACAGAAGTCTATTGGTCTGCTATATGCTTCAGACAAGATCACAGATGAGGCCATTAAAAAGGCATCCCTTAAAATGGCCAATCACAAAATGAAATATTTAGGGATACATCTGACTAAAAAAACAAAAGACTTGTATGAGGAAAGTTATAGAAGACTTTTACAAAAATCAAGGAAGACCTAAAGAAGTGGAAGAATATCCTATATTCATGGATTGGAAGACTCAATATAGTAAAGATATTAGTTGTATCCAAGGCACTAAGTTCAATGCTATCCTGATGATGTATACCATCACCCTTCTTCAAAAACTGGAAACACTGATAACCAACTTCATATGCAGAGGGAAGAAGCCCAGAATTAGCAGAGAACTTCTCATGAAGAAAGACAAAGTGGGACTGAGCCGCAGTGGTGTAAGTGGTTGAGTGCAGGACTGCAGTCCACGGGCTTGATGGTTCAAGTCCAGCGGCAGCTCTCAGGAGCAGCATTGGGTGGCTCCCACAACCACCAGAGGGAAGTGAGGTCCACAAAAAAAAAGACAAAGTGGGAGAGCTCGCTACACCTGATTTTAGCGTGTATTATACAGTTACAGTACTCAAAACAGTGTGGTACTGGTATAACAACAGGTACTCTGACCTAAGTAAAAGAGCTGAAGACCAAGAAATATCACATGGGAAGCAGGTGCCCTCTTCAGTAAATGGTGCTTGAAAAAATGGATATTTACCTGTAGAAAAATGAAGCAAGACCTTTCCTCGCTCAATGCACAAAAATAAACTCACTGTGGCTCACAGATGAAGAGGTAAAACCCCAAACAATTAAGGCCATCAGTGAGGGAATTGGGACAAACCTGAGAACCTTGGCACAGGGAATATATAGGTTATCAGAAATAGGGAAGGATACAAATATAGAAGAGTTACTAATTAACAAGTGGGGTATACTGAAGATAAACCTCCTGTGTACATCAAAAGAATTCCTCAAGAGAGTAATAAGAGAGCCCACTGACAGGGAAAACATCTTTAACAATGACACATCAGATAAAGGGCTTATTACTATAATCTATAATAATTTACAAGCTTACAATATGAAAAAAAAAAACTAACTGCCCACTGAGGAGGTGGGGAAAAGACCTGAACAGGGGAAGTAATTCTAAAAGCCAATAAACATATGAGAAAATGTTCCCAATCATTAGCCATAAGAGAAATGTAAATTAAACCAACTATGAGATACCACCTAACACCTGCACTGATAGCCCAATTGAAAAAAATCAGAAAGTAACATTTGTTGGAGAGACTATGGTGAGATAGAACTCTCATTCATTGCTGGTGGACCTTTAGGTATGTGCAGCCTCTATTTGAGGATTTCTAAATAGAAAATTGAGGAAATTGAATTACCATCCAACTCAGCTACCCCTTACTGGCTGTATACCCCCAAATGACAAGGAACTACAGATGCCTGTGCTCCAATATTCAGTGTGACACAGTTACAATTGCAAGGAGTTGGAAATAACCCAAATTTCCATCAAAAGACAAATGGATTAAAAAACTGTGGCATATACATACAATGGAATAGTAAGCATTACTGAAAAGTAGTGATGAAAACACGAAGGATATCACTGCGTGGAGCGAACTGGAGGAAAGCATGCTAAGTGAACTGACCCAAGTGCAAAAGGACAAGTATAACATGAGTTTGCTGAGGTTAACCTTAAAAAAGGAAAAGAAAGCAAAATAGGCATAGGGTAAATGCTGTTTTATATAAAAATTAATGGGGTGAAATCCAGGTAATATGACAGGGGCCAGATCAACTACAGGGCTACCTATGGTAGCCAACTATAAAGGAAGGGAGGAGGTAAGATAGTAATGTGTAGGGGGCGATTAGTGCACTAATCTACCCAAGGGGAAGGTGTTGCTTACATCTCCACAGGAAAATAGGGACCAGACATAAACATGGTGTTCTATAATATGAATGCAGTGTGATGGCATGGAGTGGCAAGACAATGCAGGGGTATGAAAGCCAGACCCTCATTCCCAACCATGTGGTCTGCCTCCCCAGAAGAATTCACTTTAGAGGACAGCACTGAAGTTCAGGGGAGAGGAACATGTCTGACCTGAGCACATGGGAACAAATTAAGAGGGAGGAAAAGAGAGTGGAGGGCATCCTGACCCACCAAGTCTTGAGGATGATCTCCCCAATCAGAACAGCTAATAGGCAGAGAGGACAAGATGGGCAGTTCCACTGTCAGACATGACATCCCTTGCTGAACCAAGCCCTACCGGGGACAACAGTGCCAGGATTGTAGAAGTCTGTCCCTAACACACAGGGAAAACACTAAGTATGTGCAGCAGAGCAGCGGGGGGAGCAGAACATGGAGGTCTTGAGGGAGAGCCAAGGATAGATTTGGAGGCCAGGGTGTGGAACCCCATTGGTTGCAACCAGAGTTTACATCTAGAAGCCAACAAATGGACTTTGAACTATTTACAGGTTTTGTTTTATTATGATTATTATTTTTATTTATATATCTGTATTTCCTGGGCATTGTTTATTTCTTGTTGTAGTCGTCCTTTCATTTTCTTTTGTCACTTCATTTTGCTGTGCCTGTTTTATGTACATACTATCATTTCTGTCGTTCTATCAAGATAATATATGCTGGATGATTAGTCTGGAGGTGGCGGAAAGGAGGTGGTGTTGACCAACCCAGGGACAAGAGAACAATAAGTGATCCAAAATCAGTGGCAGGGAATGAGTGAGAGGTCTGGTAGGGCCTTGCTCAAAAGTAGGGTAACCAAGAGAAATTATTGAAACCCAAATGAAGGCCGAGCATGATAGTGGGACAGGAAGGAAGGATCAGGAAATAGAGGAAGAAAACAGGAGGCAAGGGGCATTTACAGGTATCTAAATATAGGCATGTACATAGGTAAATATACTTTTATATGAAGAAGGGGAAATAGATTCACATGCACTTATTTATAGACTCAATATTAAGATAGCAGATGAACTTTAGGCCTCCACTCTAGTACTTGCTCAATGCAAGAACACTTTGTTCAATTAAATTAGCACTTCATGATGTTCACCTTCTCCACCCAATTGCTGAAGACAAAGGTATGCCTGAGCAAATGTGGTGAAGAAAACTAATAGCCCAGCTATCAAAAGATATAGTGTCTGAGGTCTGAAAAGCTTAAGGTAAACAAGCAGTCATCTAGCTTGGAAGCAACAAAGTCAACATGGAAGAAGCACACCAGCCTTTTTGGCCTGAGGGGTCAAAGGGACCAGGAATCAGGCATTAAAGAACATAAAATCATATCATTGTGTGCCCATCTTCCTTTTTGGGAACACTGAAGACAAATGCGTGCTTAAACAAATGTGGTAAAATGTGGTGAAAAAAACTGATGGTGCCTGGATATGAAAAGTTCTTAAAGGGCTGAAGGTAAACAAGTGGCCCTCTAGCACAGAAACAACTCTGCCCACATGAATGATGCACACCAGTCTTTGTGACCACAAGGTGTCAAAGGTACCAGGTATCAGGTATCAAGGAACTAAAAAATTGATTAGTGTAAATGAGAGGCAGTACAGGTGGGGGACCCAAAGTACATCTGTAGGTAATGAACTTATCCTTACAGAGGAGTTCGCAGGGAGGAGATTAAAACTCACTCGGGCTGAGGGTAGCAATGATGAAACATACAACTTTCCTCTAGTTCTTCAATGCTTCCTCCTTCCCACCGTCATGATTTCTGCTCTACCTTCCAAATCTGGCTAGACCAAAGGATATGCACTGGCTCAGATAGGAGCTGGCAACATAGGGAATCCAGGACAGGTGATCAGGACCAGTCATAAGAGTGTCAATATTGGGACAGTGGCTGGAAGGTGGAGTAGAAAGGGGGAACCAGTTATAAAGATCTGTATATAATATCCTCCACGAGTTACTCTCAACAAGGAATTGAGTGAAGGGACACATTGGACAGTGTAAGATATGACAAAGTAATAATAATTTATAAATCATCGAGGGTTTACAAGGGGGAATCTTGCAGGGAAGGAGGGGAAAATGAGGGAAAATTTAAGTCAATGCCAAGGGCTTAAATAGAAAGCAAATATTATGAGAATGGTTAGGGCATGGATGTACAGATGTGCTTGATACACAATGGACTTATGTATGGATTGCTATAAAAGTTGTATGAGTCCCCAATAAAAGGATTTTTTAAAAAGGAAGCAGTACCAAAGCACTGAAAAATACCACCCATATTAGACTAATACTCTAAGTGAAAATCAAACAAAATTAGTCAATTAATAAACAAACAAATAGCTAAATCTGTAAAATTGTTGAGTGTATAAGGAAAAACGTTATAGGATTTTGTTTTTGGTGGGGGTTGCTAGCATCATGAAACATTTTCACTTCTTTTGCATTAGGTCAGAAGAAATATAAATTCCATTCGAAGTACTATTTGGTCTATGTGCTGGCAATATGGGGTGTTACTTTGAGGGTGCTGAAGGAGTGATGGGATGGCACTCCCTCTTCAGTTCCTTCCAGAGGCAGATTTGTAAGATTTGTTAGTTTCTCTCTGATAAGTTGGTTCAAAATGTGTGTGTGCTACTTTGGCAGATTGTGAATTCTACCTGTCCTGTGTGCAAAGCATTCAAAACCAAATTAAAATCAGCTGGAGTTTGATGAAAGCTGCCAAGAAAGCTATGTTCCTAAGATGTTCATCTTAGCATCCACTTTGTTAGGTTTATTTCTAATTTAAAATGGGGTTGTATTTGGCAACAGTCTGTAGGTTTCACCCAGTGAGTGGAATCAATCCCTATTTTTCTCTTTCTGTGAGCAAGGCAAATTTAGGAACATATAAATCATGGAGCATTTCATAACTATACCTCAAGTTTCATTAAGGTGACTTGAAGAAGTGAGCATCAGGACTGACAGTGATTCTGTCATCCAGTGGGACCCAATAGGTTAAGTTAACAGAAAACTTGGACTTACTTATGAAGGAATGTGGATTTCCTGGGATTTCAACCATAAGAGAGGAGTCTGTAAGCTCAAAGTTTAACATAACAATATGAGGTGAATGCAATTCTCTGTAAATTGCTATTTGATTCTGTGACCAAAAAATTATTACTTACTCAAACCTATCTTTGATAGCCAAAAAAGAAAAGTAGCCAGGCCAAAAAACCATTTTTTTTAAGACACACATTTGCTTTGAGGTAATATGAAAGGAACACATTACAAAAGCTACTAGAATTTACTCCACTCTGCTCTGTCTGTTCTGGGAAATAGCAACCATAGAACCAGGTCTTCTAGGATTGTTTCTTTACATAGGAAAAAAATGTCCAATGATTCTAACTAAATGGAACTTAAGCAGGCTATGTGAAGATAGGGAAATTATTCTTTGCATATATTGTTATTATATGCTTTAAAATACTTTAAAATTGTATCACATTAATGATTAAAAGATAGAATGACAGCTTAATTTATAGTTATCTCAACAGAAACAGAAAATATATTTTAATAAAATTTGATATTGTTTCATAATAAAAACTTGTAAATAAGAAACATTATTACCAAGGAATTCTACCATTATTTACTTCAAACATCATATTAGATTGTCAAAAAAGTCAATGTACAACTTAAAAAGACAGGAAAAAATCAGGAATATCTGTAACAAACCCCTCTATTCCTAATTATTTTGGAAATCATGTGCAATGCATTATGATCAGAAAGACAAACTGTTAAAGAAGAAAATAAACAAACACCAGTAATAAGAGCAAGTCTAATTTTCATAAATTATACAAAATACTTCAAAGATTTGAATTTAAGGAAGACTTCAGTAATATTACAAACTTATAGCAATTGTTTTGATACTATAATTGTAATTTTAATGACAGTGGTAATGATTTAAATAATACCCACACCCCAGACAAACTTACTTATTAGATAATCAAAGAAATCATCCAATAAAACTTTTACAACATCTAAGTAGTAAAACCTGAACCTCAATAAATAGAAATCATAATAATAGTATGATTGTTTCTAAAACTCATATGGAATAATAAGAATCAGGAAATACCAAGATAATTTTGAAAATGAAATGAAGGGATTCTGTTGAACAGGCTTAAGCCCAAATTAGAACTTTCAGCCATGATGTTGATTCTGACACATACTGATCTTAGATGGCAGAGGATAGTCACTTGAAGTGTTGAAGACTATAAGTCTTTACTGGGACAAACTGGTGGAATTGAACTGCTAGTCTTGTGGATTTCAGCCCACTACATACCTCACAACACCGTCAGGGTTTAACTTCTATTCATAAATCAGCCTTAGTATATATGGTGATTGTGTAAGAACATGGTGATCATGTAAATTAATTGAGGGGTTATTTAGAACATTTTATTATGCTAATTAGTAAAACTATATCTTTGCCTCACACAAGACAAAAATAAAAATCCTGTATGGTTGTGATAGAAAGCAAAAGTTAGGGGAATGAGGGAAGATGGTGTCTAGGCAGTTTCACCCACCCAGAACTCCTACCACCAGACCAGAAAATTAGGAGATGAGGGGAAGGATATTGGGAAGCAGAGTCCTGAAATTAGACTCAGGATACTAGGGTCTGTCATGAAGCCTGCTTTTAAAAATGTCCATTCACAAAATGAACCAAGAACACACGAAATTGTTCTAGGTTCCATGTGCTGGGCTCAAGGGCCTCAACTGAGCAGCTGCCTGAGCCCTAGCTTGGCAGTGAGTAGCAATTTCCCCAGGCTGACACCCCTAAAGAAGATATAATCCCAGATAGGAGGAAAACACTGAAAGCTAGTTACAGGACCCCACACCAGTGCCCCTGCTCTGTTAGCTATTTTGAGCTCAGAGCCTGGGGTTTGGGGGTCAATGAGTAGCCATCGATTTGGAGGAATTGAAAAACACACAAGGAAATTTACCTGAGTATGTGTTGTGACAGAAAATAAGCACAAAGTCATAGTCCAGGGAGCTAATTCAGTTCCAGTTGGTCAAGAAGAAAGCAAGCACTCTGATAAGCAGGACCTCCTCTGTGAGTCAGCGTAACAGCCCCTAAATCAGGGCACTCCATAAGCCTAATATAAAAAAGAGAAAGAGAAAAATATGTTTGTAATAAAAACTGCAAATCTCAGGCTCATTGTTTAACTCCAAGGTAAAATGTAGAACAAGTCCTTTCACATGCATTAGCAATAATAAGGGAACCCTTGCTAAGGAAGGCCAGACGTTAGCTACAGATACGAGAGGCTATCAACATAACAAAGACTCCACTGAGCAAATAAAACTTTCAGAACAGCTTAACCCAGCTCCATCCTTGGTGCTCCATGCTGCTGTGGGAACATACCCCCAACATGGTGATCTCTCCAACTTGGTGCTCTACACCAAGGAGGGTATATCCACACTCCCTCTATGACAATCCAGTTGCAGAGGGAAACACCCCATGCCACTTGAGGCACTTCAAGCACAGTGAGATACACTTTACTGTTTATTGAGATATTAGCCAGTAAAATGTCACCCTTGTGGCCCCATAACCACCCAAACAGTGTCCCATGAGAGGAGTAGCCAACTCACATTACAAATAATAGAATACTTTTAGGCTAGAGTAAGAATGAATCCACAGGGAGATACAGCAGTAGCCTGACCCCCCAATACAGCTACCTGCAGATAGTTTGCAGAAGTTCTTGTAGTCCTCCAAAAGAGAGTCCAGTACTCTTCACCTCTGGAAGATAGCACTGGGCTCCTAAAACAACATGTAAACAGCAACCAGTCCCAATAGCCTAAATGAAAAGCAGGAAAAACAGAAGGTGATGCTGAAAGAAGTCATGAACCTAAAGATATGCATAGAAACCCGTCATGGAAAGAAATTTTCCGAATGCTGTTTTGGGTCATACAGGATATGAGGGAAATAATACAGAAAAACGATGAAATCATCAAGGAGATAAAAGTAACACACCAAAGGGAAATATGAGATTTAAGGGATGATATAAGAAAAGCTGGAGGCAAGCTCACAGACTTTGCCAACAGACTTGAGAAAGCAGAGAATTGCACCATTGACCTAGAGGATAATAAAGCAGACCTTAAGAAATAGGAAAGGTAGAGAAATAAGACAATCAGAGAAGCTAAAGAAAACCTGAGAGCTTTGTCTGATGCTATGAAGAAGAACACTATAAGAATAAATGGACTACCAGAACAAGATATAACAAGAATTCAACAGCAAATATAGCGGGCGAATTCTAAGAAAGAAAAAACTTTCCCAGCTTAACAAGTGAAAATCAGGCAACCATTCAGGAGGCTAAAAGAACACCAGTCACACTGAATCCCAAGAAGAAGTCACTAAGACTCACAATAGTTAAATTATGCAACTAAGAAGATCATAAGAGCAGCTAGGGAAAAACAAACAGTCACATAAAAAGGTACCCAAACAAGAATATGGTCAGACCTATCAGAATGAAAATATGATGTACCAAAAACTGGGATACAGCAAAGGCGTTTATAAGAGAAAGGCTGATAGCAACACATGCACACATGAAAAAGGAAGAGAGACTTGTGGATGATATGCTGGCACAAGACTATGAATTAGAAGAGAATGAACAAAACAGTCCTACTTATAGCAAAATGAATGAAATTTTAAAAATCAGAGCTGTGACACAGGAGAGGAAATAGAAGTTAGACATGGAAAAAATTAGTGCAGCTTGAATGTGGTTCTTTGAAAGGAATAACAGAATTGATTGACCGCTGGCACATATAAGCAAAGAAAGGAAGGAACAAATGTAAATAGCAAGGATGAGGTTTGAAACAGGGAACATTACAATGGACCCTAATGAAATCAAAAGGATAATTGCACAGTACTATGAAGGCCTATACTCTAATGAATTCAACAGCTTAGGAGATGTGGACAAATTCTGGGAAAAATATTCCCTCACTAAACTATCCCAGATGGACATCAATAACCTCAACAGACCCTTAGCAATGAAAGATATAGACTAGGTTATCAAGGGATTACCAAAAAACAAAAACAAAACAACCTGCTCCAGATGGCTTCACAGGAGAATTCTGCCAACAGACTTGTCATTCATGAAAGGATTGACACCAATCCTCCACAAACTCTTCCAGAACATAGTAAAAGACAGAAAACTCCAAAATTCTTTCTATGAAACAAGTATAATTCTGATAGTTAAATCAGGCAAGGATCCCACAAGAATTGAGAACTACAGATAAATATTCCTTATGAACATTGATGCCAAAAGTTCTTAATAAAATACTGGCCAATAGAATATAAAAACATATAAAATAATTCACCAACATACAAAGACCATTAGTATCATTCACTACATTGAGGGGAAATATATAAGAATTGCAAGATAATATTGATAAATGCAGAAAAAGCATTCAACAGCATTCAAAACCCATTCCTGTTTAAAATACTACAGAAGATAGTAATAGAAGGAAAAATTCTCAATATTATAGAAGGTATAAATGAAAAACCAAAAATCAATGTGGTAGTTAACGGAGAAAAGACACAAACAATTCCACTGAAAAGGGAGTCCAGAAAAGGATCCCCCTTGTCCCCACTGTTATATAACATTGTATTAGAGGTTGTAGCCAACAGCATAAGGAAAAGAAAAGAAATCAAAAGTATTCACCTGGGAAAGAGGCAAAACTGACATTATTTGCAGAAAATAGGATTTTATATATGGAAAAATCTCAAAAGATTCATAAGGGGAGTACTGAAAGCAAAGAGGAGTACGTCAGAGTGGCAGGATATAAGATGGATAAATAGAAGTCTATTGGATTGCTAAACACATTGGATAAGACCGCAGGAGATCAAAAAGGTGGCACCATTCACAAGAGCCAAGTACAAATTAAAATGTCTAAGAGCATGCCTGACTAAAGAACAAAGATTTATATGAGGAAAGCTATAGCACGCTAGCACAAGAAACCAAGAGTTACCTCAATGAAAGGAAGACCACCTCATGTTTGAGTGTTAGAAAACTCAATATAGGAAAGATGTCAGTTCTGCCCAATACACTATATTTAATGCACTAAGGTTAATGCAATCCCATGCAATTACCCTCAACTTTCTTAAAGGAAATGAAAAAAAAAAAGTCTCCAACTTCATTTGGAGTGGGAAGAAACCCAGAATTAACAGAGAACTCTTCAAGAAGGATCCAGTGGGAGGGCTTGCTTTACCTGACTGTAGCATATTATACACTCACATAGTAGTCAAAACCATATGGTTTTGGTATAATGACAGATACTCAGACCAATGGGAAAGAATTGAAAATGCAGAAATAAAGTCATCAGCATACAGACAATTGATCTTTGATAAGAGCCCCAAAATATCAAATAGGAAGCATATTCACTTTGCAGCAAGTGGTGCTAGAAAAAATGAACATCTATATGCAGAAAAAGGAAACAAGCAAGACCCTTATTTCACTCCATACACTAAAATAAATTCAAGGGTGATTAAAGAACCCAAGGTAAAAACCCCAAATTATTAGGGTCATCAGTGAGGCAATTGGGATCAACCTGAGAACTTTGGTATAGGGAATACACAGACTATCAGAAATAGGGAAGGATACAACCAAACGTGAGCCACAAATTAATAAGTGGGATATACTGAAGATAAAACATGTGTGCACATCGAAAGAATTCACAAGAGAGCCTGCATACTGGGAAAACATATTTAGCAATGACACGTCAGACAAAGGCTTTATTACTAAAATGTACAATATTCTGCTAGCTTTCAAAAAGACAAAAACTATTTGTCTACTGAGGATATGGGCAAAAGCTTGAACAGAATTTTCACAAGGACAGAAATCTGAGTGGGCAATAAACATATGAGAAAAGGTTCCTGATCATTGGCCAAATGAGAAATGCAAATTGAAACAACAATGGGATATCATCTAACTCCCTCAAAGATAGCCCAATTAAAAGAATCAGAAAGTAATAAGTTTTGTAGGTGTTGTGGTGAGATAGGAATTCTCTTCCACTGTTGGTGGACCTGCAGGTATGTACAATCACTATGAAATTTATTTGGCAATATTTAAAACAGCTAGTAATTGAGCTACCCACCAACTGACCCCCAAATCCCCCTTATATCCAAAATGGGCAACAAACAAACAAACATCTGTACTCCAATGTTCTTCGCAGCACAGTTCAGAATTGCAAAGAGTTGGAAGCAACCAAAATTTCCATCAGCAGTCAAAAACTGTGGGACATACATGTAGTGGAGTTCTAAGCATTGCTAAAAAGCAGGGGTGAATGCATGAAGCACATCGCCACATGGGAAGAACTGGAGAAAATTATGCTAAGTGAATCAAGCCAAGCACAAAAGGACAAGTATAGTATGAGTCTTCTGAGGTAAGCTGAAAAAAAAATGTGAAAGGGGCGTAGAGAAAAAAGTACTATATACAAACATTCCTGGGGTGACGTTTAGGCACTATGCCAGGAGTCAGACCAAATCCAGAGATACATATGTTAGCAAACTAAAAAGGAGAGAAAAAGAAAAGAAAAAGAATTGGGTTGCGGGGAAACAGGGCACTCACCCAAGCAAGGGAAAGGTATTGTTTATATCTCCAAAAGAAAAGAGGGACCACACTTCAACCCAGTGCTCAAAGATGTTAATGAAATATACTGGCATAAACCAGGGAACTAATAGAAAGGTCTGAGGGGTCAGCCTCAGTCCCAAATACATGGACAGATGCCCCTCTGTCCCAGAAGAATTTACTTCAGACGGCAGCACTGAAGCTACTGCTCAGGGAGAGGGACATGCTTGAGTAGAAACAAATGGAGGAGGTGGAAGAGAGGGTGGGGCATATCCTGCTATACCAAGTTTGAGGATGATCTCAATGCACAGAGAAGACCCTACGGCTGGTCCCACTATGGGACTTGACATTCCTCACTGACCCATAGCTCTACAGAAGACAACACTGGAGAACCAGTGTGGGAATTGCATCCAATCTCACCCCATTTCACTGAGACAAACACTAAGGGTGTGCTGCAGAACAGCAAGGGTAGTAAAATGAGGAAGTCCTGAGGGAAAACCAAGGATAGACATTGGGGCCAGGGTGTGGCACCACATCAGACTCCACTGGAAAACACTGCTAAAGGTCAACAGGCAGACCTTGAACTATTTACAGGCTTTCCTTTTTTTGTCATTGGTCTATCATTGTTGTTGTTTTCTTTTCTGTTGTTGCTTTGTTTTGCTCTGTCTTGTTTTTGTGCATATTATCTCTGTAGCCCTTGCTAGAAAAGATAGGCTGAAGAAACAATCTGGAGGAGAAAACAACAGGACTGCTGATCCAGGAGGACACGGGAGAAGAGGTGATGAGGGAAAGGAAGGGGTGTTAACAAACCCAGGGAGAAGGGAACAACAAGTGATCCAAAATTGGTGGCAAGGATGGTACAAGAGATCCTGGTAGGGTGTGATAAAGGGTAATGTAAAGGAGGGAAAATACTGAAAGCCAAAAGAAGGCTGAACGTGATAATGGGACAAGAAAATAGCAAAAGGAAAAAGAGGGAAGAACTAGGAGGCAAAGGGCATTTATTGAGGTCTAAGTACATGCATTTACATATGTAAATATATTTATATATGTTGACGGGGAACTAGATCTATGCACATATCCACTTATAGACTCCCTCAGTGGTAGAACACTTTGTTCTATTAAACTGGCTTTTCATGATGCTCACCTTCCTGACAGGATTGCTGAAGACAAATGTGTGCATAAGCAAATGTGGTAAAGAAAGCTGATGGCACCATGCATTAAAAAAATCAGGGGTTAAAGACTTGAAGGTAAACAATCAGCCATCTAGCTAGCCATCTAGCAAAGTCCATATGGAAGAAACATACCAGTCTGTGTGATCACTAGGTGTCGAAGGGACCAGGGATCAAGTATCAATGAACAATAAATCATATCATTGTGAATGAGGGGTTGTGCATTTTGGGGAGTCAAAGCCCATCTGTACGCAACTGGACATCCCCTTACAGAAGGGTTATGGGGAGGAGACCAGCTAATCAGGGTGCAGTGTAGCAGGGATGAAACAAACATTTTCTCCAGTTTTTAAATGCTTTCTCCTCCCTCTCCCCACACTGACATAATCCCAGTTCTACTTTACAAATCCGGTTTGACTGGACTATGCTCACTGATACAGATAAGAACTGGAAACACAGGAATCCAGAACAGATTATCCCTTCAGGACCAGTTGTGAGAGTGTTGATACCAGAAGGGTGGAAGGAAGATGAGGTAGAAAGGGGGAACTGATTACAACGACCTATTTATAATCTCTCTTAGAGATAGACAACATAAAAGTGAGTGAGGGGAGACATCGAACAGTATAAGGCATGACAAAATCACATCAATTAATAAATTACCAAAGGTTCATGGCAGGTGGGTGGGGGAAGGGAAAAACGAGGAGCTCTACCAAGGGCTCAAGTAAAAAGCAAATATTCTGAGAATGATGATGGCAACAAATAAACAAATGTTCTTGACACAATGGATGGATGCATGGATTTTGATAAGTGTAGAATGAACCCCCAATAAAGAGTTTTTTTTCCTAAAGCAAAAATTAAGACATTTATAAGGAAAACTAAGAGTACATAGGCATAGTATCAGATTAAAACCAAATTTGAAAAGATACAAAATAATTCTTAAAGAGAATGATGATGTATTTAACCATATTAAAATAAAATTTAGAAATTCAACAAATAAAGGACAATATTTCCAGTATTGGGGGCAAAATTAGAATAGGAAAAGAAGTAATTATATAGAATATTTCTAACAATGGTTATTATTTTGTATATCTAAAGAAGTCATCTAAAATCTACGCGATAAATATAAGAATACAAGTTGTGAAATGAAAACAATTGTCAAAGTTTTGAGCAGGGACTTTCCGGGACATGTGAAAAGTTAATACATATATTAAGCAACTCTCTTATATCTGACCTCACTCTGAATAGCCATGTAGTTACAGGGATTGATGAAACAAGAAGGAAGATGAGGCAGGAAGACCACAGACTGGTAATATAGTTGAATGAATCCAAATTTGACAGTCCACTGATAGCTCCTACGATTACAATTTCAGTAACAGTATTACAGGTTACTGAGCCACATGCAGAATTCAGATCCAGCAGGAATGAAGCTTTCCCATGGAACCTGGTGAAAAAGTAGTGGGCCACAGAATCCAAAGAAGAGTCTTTCCTCTGCTTGCATCCAGGCTGAGACCTAGTGAAGGGGATTGTATTCCATCACAACTTCTGGCTACTCACAGAGTTGATTACATTTTGTTTGATCTCATCATGGGGGATTACTGCCAGACTACTGAGAACCCTAGCGCAGCCAAGTTGACACAGAACCTACCTGCCACTGTTAACCCTTTGTCAAAATGAACTCTGTACAAATCTAAAATCATGCATAATCTATAAGCAAAGGCAATAACAAAGCCTTGGAAATATTAGGGAAAATACCTTTTTTGTGTGTGTAGCATTAACTTTCTTAAACCTTTATACAGTTAAACAAGAAAGACTACTTTGGAGTCCCTTTTCCCTCCCTTAGGTAATACCAATCTAATCTCTCATTGGCAATTGGGATCAACCATACCATTTCAACACCTTTATTTAGTTTAGAGGGACTAAGAGCCCGAATTAGCCAAGAGGAGGAATACATTTCCTGTTCAGTGGACTTGATGCTCTAGCTTCAGGCAGGATTCTGGAGGATGTAGGCATATTCTTTCCTTTCAAACTAAGACTTCCAGACTCAAACAACATAACCTCAGAGACAGGAACTTCAAATATTCTGCATGGGACTCTAAGAGTAATAGTGAGTGTTTCTACTCCCATTTCAACCCTTTGGTTCCTGGACTTGTGAATTCTGGAATTTGGAAAAAGAGCACTATAAATTGCATTACGCATTAGAGCATCCTGGAGAATGTTGAGATAAGAATATTATATAATGATTAAAGTGTCAATACACTAAGAGGGCATATTCATATTAAATATCAATGCATATGATTAAGTTCAAAAATATAAATGTAATTTATCAGAATTGAAAAAGAACTCTGCAATAATAGTATAAGACTTTAAACCATTTTGGATGAAGGATAGCACAAAAAGAAAGAAACTTTTAAAATTTAGGAAATCTAAACAAAACACTCAATTAAATTGTACATTCTTATATGTAACAATGAACTCAACAACAGAATGATAATGCATTCTTTTCCAGCTCATTTGTAATATTCTCTAGAATAGACCATAAGTTGGGTGACCAAGCAAACAAGTTTTTAGGAGTACAATTGAAACTGGTAAAATTTCCCTTAATTATAATTTTTAAGATGTATTCTCATAAATAGAACAGCTTCTTTACAACCATTTAAAGAAAACTATTTTAGCCAACAGGAATGTAAAGTGCCATGACAACCAGTTTTAATGAAGTACGTTGGATGGAATTCTGGAATGGAATAAAAGGACTTAGATTAAAAACAAAGAGTATCTAAATAAGTACGGACTTTAACAATAATGAATTAATAATAGTTTATTAATGGAGACATATACCATACACATATGGCATTAAAGTGATAGCTCTCATTTTCATGTATTACAAATAATATTGCTGTCTAGCCAAAATAGCTCAGTTGGGAGATCGTTAGACTGAAAATCTACAAATAATATTGCTTTACTTCTTCATTGCTTTAAAATAGTCTCAATTATTTTCTAAAGCGTCAATATAATTCTATCACAGTGATTGATCCACTTTGTTCCATGCATGTTTATTTATAAATAATAAGAAGACCAATAAGAGGAGCCCTGGTGGTATAGATGTTATGCATTGGGCTATGATCCTCATGGTCTACAGTTTGAAAACACTGGCAGCTCCAAGAAAGACTAAGTTTTCTACTTCTGTAGTTACAGACTTGGAAACTCACAGGGCTATGAATTAGCATTGCCTGAGCAGTAGGAAAATGGTCACAAAACCCTCAAACCAATTGCCATAGATCCATCCTGGCCCCTAGTGGCCCTCCCTGTAGAGTCTTACAGTCTGTAAGGTAGAGTGCCACATCTTCCTCTCACCTAGCTCGGACAGTCACACTAATGACCTTTCAGTTAGCAGCCAAGTAGAGTTTCAGTTAATGGTGCAGCCAGAGGTGGCTTTGTGAAGAAGTGTTTATTTACTCTCATCGTACAGTAGTGTTAAAACTGGTAATGTGGGTCCTTCTTACTGTTTCTTTTTTAGGGGTTCCTTGTCTGTGCTCACCAGTTTGTTTTTTATTCGATTTTAATCACCTAAAATATTTTTCTCAACAGTATGTCATCAGTATTACATTGGACTGAGTTTTTTAGAAATGCAAAACAATTGACTCTCATGTGTGTAAGACAGAGTTTTATATCAAGGATGAGGCCCAGCTGGGTCAGGTGCTAGCTATATGCTTCTCTAGACTAAAACAACTTCTATTTGATGGTGGAAAACAGAAGCTGGGAGATCATAGGCAAGTAAATGGGTGCAGGGTCTCATGGACCCCAAGTTGGCAGGAACATCGCAGGGCACCATCAGCTTTTAGGACCAGCAGGTCACCTGAGCCCCCATCACTGGAAGCCAGATCCAAGCCAGCAAGAAAAAGTAGGGAAAGAGAGAGGTCAATTCTCCACACCATCTCTTACAAATAGATCTCACCTCTAAGAGAAGTTGTTAGAGTGTGACCTAATCTTATGAAGGAGAACTAAATGCCAAACTACTGAGAACCCCAGCCAGGTCAAGATGACTCAAAAACCATGATCATGTGTACTTTTTAATGAATCACATTTTTAGCTTCCATAGAAATAATAGAATTTCTCTGTTATTGGGTCTTTCTGTGGGATTGCTTGTTCAAATTTTGCCTTATAACCCTTGGTAAAGTTTGTTTGTTTGTTTTTCGGGGACTCATACAACTCATCACAATTCATACATACATCTATTGTATACAAAGCATATTTGTACATTTGTTGCCATCATCATTCTCAAGACATTTTCTTTCTACTTAAGCTTTTGGTATTAGGTCCTCATTTCCCCCCTTCCTCATGAACCCTTGATAATTAATGAATTATTATTATTATGTCATATTGTATACTGTCCAAAGTCTCCCTTCACCCACTTTCTGTTGTCCATCCCCCAGGGAGGAGGTTATATGTAGATCTTTATAATCAGTTCCCCCTTTCCACTTCACTTTCCCTCCACCCTTCTAGTATCGCCACTCTCAACACTGGTCCCAAAGGGATGAGCCCCACATCCTGGATTCCCCATGTTTCCAGTTCCTATCTGCACCAGTGTACATCCTCAGGTCTAAACAGATTTGTAAGGCAGACTTGGGATCATGATAGTGCGAGGGAGGAAGCACTTAAGAGCTAGAGGGAAGTTGCATATTTCATCGTTGCTACACTGTGTCCTGACTGGATTGTCTCCTCCCTGCAACACTCTATAAGGGGATGTCCGGTTGGACTTTGGGTCCCCAATCTGTACCACCCCTCATTTATAATGATATAATTTTTGCTCTTTGATGCCTGATAACTGATTCTATTGACATCCCATGATCACACAGGCTGGTGTGCTTCATCCATGTCAGCTCTGTGGCTTCTGAGCTAGATGGCCTCTTGTATACTTTCAAGTCTTTAAGAACCCAGATGCTATGTCTTTGATAGCCCAGCTTTGTCAACATGGTACATATTTCTTATTAGGTATTTTGATATTTGGGGGCTAATATTGTCAACAGTATTTTATCTTGTCTTTTTTCCCCTCAGATATTTTTGTTTGATCTTAAATATTCCATATTCTTTTTTGTGTGGAATAATTTTGTAGTCATCATTTCTTGTATTTTTATAAGACATCTAATAATCTTTTAGCTAACTCTTCAAGTATTCAGGTTTTCAGCAGTTATATACATTTTATGAAAATAAAACCAATTTTCCCAGTATCATTTCTATAATCTCGAATGATTGCTGCACACTGTCAAGGTAGGTCTTGCTTCCCCATTATGTTAAGCAGGATTCTAAAAAAATCTTGTATTTTCCCATTCCTGATTGACTCTCTCATGTTAATTTGTACATGCAAGCTACAGTAATTTTCTTGCAAATGGTGTTGGTGATATATGTATGTATGTATGTATGTATATGTGTATATGTATATATATATCATAAGACTTTGCATCCTAAAGTGTTTTTATTTCTTGACATTAAATTCATCCTTTTGGAAGGGTGATAGTTTTTTTTTTCTGTGTGTGACACCTGTAAGAAGATATAGGTGGAGTTTAGCCTGTCAATCATGTTGCAGCTAGATGACCTCCTTTGGAGTTGCAAGCAAGATGGATGGTCCTGTGGAGGCCGGCCCTCTTGTATCTCTGCCTTCACTTTTCTGCTGGAGAGCCTTGATAGGACCTTCCACCATCAACGGATTCACAAGTCTTTGCACACACTGGTCTGCGATCTTCCTCCATTCAGCATAATTGCATGTTGAGGGACTGAGGAACTCTGAAGAGGGACTTGTGGACTTGATCTGGACTGGGTTGGGTGTTTGCTTGATACATAATAGCTTCTTGATATAAAGTTCTCTCTTACACATATGACTGTCCCTGGATTTTTTTCTCTAGCTAAATCAGCCTAACAGACCAGTAGAGTAGAATTTTTCTTTAGTGTTAGAAGGTATTTTTACATTAAGGTTTGCTTCTATTGTTGCCATTGATAAGTTTAATGCATTTTTAAAATTTGCATATGGAATTAATTTTTTTTCTCTATACAAAAGTAAGACAGTAATCTACCAATTCCTAGAAATATCTGCAGGAAACTTAGCCAGTTGAGCAAGCCCAGCAGTAGTTTGTCATACATGCCAATTTAGGTATTTAGATAGAAGAAAAGTCATGGTCTCTATTACTTGTAGTCATTTGTTTGGCCCTTAAAATCCTAATACCTTATGTGATATATCATAGTTCTGTGTTTTATGCATCAGTAGTTCTGTCCCCATTTTGGCAGGCATTATGTGCTAACAGACAGGAACAGTGTGGGATTCAGACCTGACCTGAATGGAGGGTGTGAATTGGGCTACACTCTATTTAATAGGTATCTTGATTACGGATACTTATAAGGAATGTATGAAATAGTATGCTACAGCTCATAGGAGAAAAGCTGCTTCTGAAGTAGTCTGGGAAAAAAATCTGTCTGGTTAAGATTAGTAGGAGACCAATGACTACTGAAAGCACTCTGCCTGAGGCCCCAAATCATGTGCTAAATAAGATGCAGTCCAGAGAGAGAGAATTGATTATTTTATTTAGGTATTATTTTAAAAGGCAAAATATGATATGTTAATTTGATTGTACCATTGACCTTCAATGTAACTCCCATCAAACAATTTTCCTTTCTTGGGACTTGCAAGACTGTGGGAGGATACTGGTTGTCTTCCCCTGTGAGTAACGGTGAACAGGCTTCCCTGCAGGGCCATCCTGCTGCATACAAAATAAGCCTCCTGAAAGATCCCAGTAATCTCATCGCAACCAAGAGCCAGCGAGGAGGCATAACCTCTAAACCCAACATCTAATTTAACTTCGAGATTAGGGACAGAACAACACCCACCGCCACATGTGATATTTCCTCAAACTTTCTTGATTTTTTTTTTGTGGGAAGATGATTTTCAGAACCAAGGAATGTGAAGGAATTTACTCAAGGGAGGAGAGGGAAAACAAAATGGAGCTGAATATCATCATGGAAGTGTTGGTCATTTGGGGTCAGCCTGGTATTAATCTTCTAAAAGAGATTCTTACTCTGAGAAATCTGTCCCTGCATTCCCACCATAACCTATGCAGTAATGGTAAGTTTCTCGTATTTGTGCAAATATTCCCTGAACATGCACTTCAAATTATTGAAGAGCTTTCATTGGCAAAGATTGTACCAACTCATCTTTACCTTAGTTGGTGATCAATCATCCTCCACTGGGAAAGAGTGCATGTATTTGCCTTCCAAGGAAGCTTTACAATGATTTAAGAGGGTTTATTCTCATAGCTAACTTGCAGGATTCAGCCATATTCCTTAGAAAATTGAATCACATATAGCCAGACTGAAACAATATATCCTTGATTTAATATGCTGAATGCCGCTGAGTAAAGGTCCCCTTACTACAACCTAACCTCTTCCACTCTAGCTTCTGTCATATTTGTCTTCTTCAGCACACCAAAGCAATTGGATTGTAGTCCTGGAAGGAATCGGAAATGTTAAACAGTATCTTACTATAGTGTATACTTAAATTAGGGGGGGCATCACTGCCCTCTGGTGGGAGTGGGAGGCCCAGCCTTGCTCCTGGAGAGCTGCAGCTGGATTTGAACTGCCAAGACAGTGGGTTGCTGTGCCGCACTCAACCACTATGCCACTGGGGCTCAGTCCATGTATACTTATATATTCCTACATATATAAAGGAGTGAATTAAAGAGAATAGAAAGAATGTTTAGAAGAAAAAGATAGTCATAGAGCACTCACTACAAAAACTCTGATAACAAAGTAGAAGTTCTGCAACTGTGTGGTGGTGAGGGGCACCCACTAATTCAACATCTGCTTAATATGTACCTGACCTTGGTATCCAAACCAGGGCACTAACAATTACCGAGAGAAAGAGAGACTGAGTAATTTAATTGGCATGCTGTATTAATATTTTTACTTTTAGAGTCTGGTAAATCAAGAATATTGACATTATCATGGACTGCCAAAAGATCAAATCTGTCTTAAAAGAAGTACAGGAGAATGCTCCTGAGAAGAAAAGATGGTGAGAATGTGTCACATGTACTTTGG
Source organism: Nesogale talazaci (assembly GCA_004026705.1). NCBI lineage: Eukaryota > Metazoa > Chordata > Mammalia > Afrosoricida > Tenrecidae > Nesogale > Nesogale talazaci. Next base: position 79,190 of record PVJH01004904.1, on the reverse strand, counting down.
TGAGACGAGACCCTGGAGAAGGATGCCATACCTGATACAAGAGAGTAAAAGTGAAGACGACAAACTTCAAGAAGATGCATTGACACTAGTTTCAACAACAGGTCAAGTATAAGAGCAACAGCAGGGCGGATGTAGGTCTAGGTTGTGTTTCCTTCGATTGGATCCCACTGAGTCAGAACTGGCTTGAAGATATCTAGCACCTTATCCAGAGTGTGATGATGCAACTTCCAACTCTGACAATACCAAACCATCGAGAACAAAACCTACTGCCACTGAGTTGATCCCAATCCATAAAACAGAGTAGAAATGCCCCATATGATTTCCAAAACTGTAATTCCTGAAGAAATTGCATCATCGATGTTCCCCACACTGATCATCTATGCTCATAATTTAGATCATGAACAACTCTGACAAATTCATGGAGATGTTAGTCATATCCTGCTCCTTAGGGATCTTACATTAAGGAGAAACAATTTCTATCAGAAAAATAAGAAAATATCATGGATATGTTATCCATGTCAAATACAATCTTAGATACCTTTAATCTTTTCCTTATTAGCATGATGTTGCTTGTTGTTCCAGTTTTAAGGATTTCCCCCCTATATGTTGGGGTATAATTTTTTTCTTTATGTCTGAATATTATATAAAGGTAGTCAATAAATATTTTTAATCAATTTAATCAATAAATGCTTCAGGTTTTTGTGAAAAAAAAACTTTTCCTAATGCATATTACTATTTTTCATTACAGGATGGGCTGTGGTGGTTCCCATCTTGTGAGGATGACACAGGACCAAACCGCGTTGTGCTATGAGTTGCCATCAATTCCAGGACACTTACCAATAGCAACAACATGATGCTGAATAGGTTTCAAGAGAATTTCTAGATTAAGATGGATAAAGAAAGTAGATTGGCAATATACTTCTAAATTAATCAATTAAAAATGTAATCAAAATAATTGAATCCCAATTTGTACAGAGTTGCCATGAGTCAAAATTAGCTTGATGGCAACAACTAACTGTGATAATAAATACACAATACTGTTGTGTCAGAGAGTAAACTCTGGTTCAGAATACGTAGAATAAATATTATGGATATTGGAACATAACCTTTTGTTACTTGTGCTAGAGTCAACATTGACTTGAAGTGACCTCATGTAGCTCAGAACACAAATTTTGCCTTGTCCTTTGCATGCTTGTGATGATTGGTATGCTAAATGCCATTACTGTGTTCACTGTGCATTGTGAGTGTTTTCCTCCGAGGGGACTCACGGTGCAGCACTATTGACTGTAACTCTTTGCAGGAGTAGAAAGCCCTATATTTTCCCCACAGACTGACTGGTGGTTTGCAGCTGTTCACCTTGTGGTTCCCAGCCCAATGTGTAATCACTACACAACCTGTATTGGACAACAAACTGCTTTGATCCATAGGATGTTCATTGGTTCATTATTAGAAGTATACAGCCACCCTTGGATTCCTGTTCTGATTTATTTTGACGGTGCCCCCCTGTGACATAACTTTCAGCATGTGGCAGTTACAGAACCTCCTGTCAACTTGTGAAGGGGCGAAGTCTAGCCTGTCAATAAGATCGCAGGATAATGACCTCATTTTGAGGTTCCAGGAAGATAACTCACTGGAGGGCAGATATACACAGATTCTCTGCCTCATCTTTCTGCTGACAAGACACATGGAGCCACAGTGACAGCACCAGAGCCCTGTTACTAGCGGAGATGGACACCATTGCTGAGATGCTTCAACTACCACTGGATTCACAAGACTTTGCACCCACTGTCCTGTGATATTCCTGCATTTGACATCATGGCATGTGTTGTATGAGTCTAAAGAGGAATTTATATATTGGTATCATGCACATGGGCTAATATCAGACTTATGGACTTGATCTGGACTGGGCTGGAATGTTTATCTCATTATTTAATTGTTCTTTAATATAAAGTTCTTTCTTATACACATATGTATGTCTATGCATTTGTTTCTCTACTCAATAAAGACTAACACAGAGCATCAAAATAACCTGCAAGCCACACAGTACAAGAAACTGATATACATAATAAATTTTTAAAGTAGTTTCCACCATTTAAATATCAGCTTATGTTCATTTAAACTCTAGAATACCTCTAGTGTATTTAAATGTTGGATAACATCATGCCCATGTTGCAATATGTGTTCCTTTGCTATATTATAGTTAGAAAGGAACCAGGGTGCACATAAATTCATGTTTATTGTCTATAAATGTTGATGGAAAATGGGCAAGTTAAAACTCAAGGATTTAATGATTTCACAGCCTGGACTCAAATTAAATGTCTTTAAGAGACAAACAGAAACTAGACTGAAGTGTCCAAAGCATCACCTATTCTATCTATGTAACAGCTTCACATGGAAGACTTTTCCGGCATTTAGGTTCTGGATAGATTTGAACAACTAAACTTTCAGCTAGTATTTAAAATCACCTAAGGATTTTAAGCAAATATTGTGCTATTTCTCCTAAGTAACTGAAATCCCCAAAACAAATCCCTACTATCACGTGGATTCCCACTCATAGTTACACTATATAGACTTTAGAGCCCATAAATATTTATGTACAGAGACAGCCTCAGATTATCTAAGGAGGGCTGTGTGTTTGAACATTCAACTTTGCAATTGGCTGCACAACTCCTAACATGAAGTGTCCACAGGACTCCTTTACATAAAGTGAAAGGGGTGGAAACAAAATTTTGTCCACTTTGAACCTTACTCTTTAGTTCTCAATCAAGTTGTGCAAGCCTCTTGAAACATAACCTCTCAGACCTCCAAACAGAGCTCTTTCATTGGACCATTCATGAGGTATTTTCTGCTGAGAAGGAGGAACTTGGGTCACTTTTCTACCTGGCACCACAGAGCTTCATTTGTGCTGATTACCCTGACTTTTAAATAAAAGTCATCAAGAATTCTGTTTCAGTGAATAAAAGAATGTAAATGAGGCAATTATGAGCTCCACTTACTTTACCTATCCTGTGCATTGTGTAAACATTAATGTTTTCACATGATCTGCTCATTGGAAAAATCAGGAAGATAGACAGTCATTCTGTTGGAAAAGAAAAGAGTAGGGAGTTTTATTTTTGTTGCTGTTATTGGGCGTGTGTGTCCTATTTTGAAGAGGCATTAGAGAGGGCGTTTCAATCTAAGTTGGAAGAAGAAGAAGAAAAAAGGAAAGTGTCAAATGAAGGCGTGTTTCTGCTTTAAGCTTCCCTCCTCCCTTTTAATAAATTAACATGAAGTTGAAAAATGTTTCTCATAACAACCCTTCACATTTGGAAAGAAGCATTTATCTGAAGTTCTCTGTTTCATACGTGACTGTTTTTAATTAGTGGACAAATGCATTTGCCTACACAATATGTCCTCAGCACCTCTGCCTTGTGAACCTACTGCCAGTTTCTAGAAGCTAGATAACACTGATAGGTCTCTCACCCTGTCCGGTTTTTGCTCTCCAAGTGAATCTGTTTGGAAGTTTTGGTCTCTAGAACTGAACAACAGACTACTGAACAACAAGCAGTAGCAAGCATTTATTAGGAGAAAAGAGACAGTACCCAAGGCAGCAGGTAGGAACTTGACTGTGCTGCCTTTAAAGAGACTCTGCTTTGGGATTTTAGTACTGTTGAATAGTGGTACACTGTGCCAATGTCATTGACTCGTTCCTTTTTCTGGTGGGGGAAACAGATCAAATTCAGTTCCAATGCTCTCTTCATAGCTCGGTCTTTGACAGGTATGAAAAAAAGCAGTAAGCAGGTAATGGCCATGGACTTAGTTCAAAATTTTATTAACCATCTAGAAATCCTACCATGCCCTGGGCTTCCTGGGGCTAGGCGGTGTGGGCTCTTTCCCCCCTTGCCTGGATGTTCTTTGTCTCCATTGATCTCCTTTGATATCACCATTGATCTCCTTGATGCAAGAATGGGCATCACATCACCCAGTGTGGTCTAATTATATTTGTTCCTTCTTCATCATTAAGTTAAGTTTTACAGGTGGAAAACTTTCATCAGAGTAGAGATTTGGATAGAAGTGATATAAGGATGTGGTTCACAGATGGTCTTTCTTTTGGATGGCAAGCTATAAAACTGTAAACTGGAGGATGCCAGAAGCCATCTTTCCTGACACATAAAAGCATCTGAGGAGAATGCTTCAGTTTGCAGACAGGAAGAGTGCCAGGTGATAGATAAGGAAAGAGTCAGCCTCATGGAAGCCAGATTCCCAGCAATGAAGCCAACTGTGCCCAATGCCTGTCCTAGTAGAACAGGACAGTACAAAATAAAAAAATCTGTTGAATAAAGCTTTAAAATTATGACCAGAATTAGTCTCATGAGTATAGAAATTGATATATCCAAGTGACTAAACTTAAAATAACAAATCATTCCTGTTTAGATGAATATGTAATGTGTAGTCTTACATTTTGACAAGGATAATAGATAATCTTTGTCATATAGGTAGGAAGCAACATTTTCAAACGCTCTGTTTCTCTAACCTGTACCAAATGCTGTTCAGGTCAGATTGCTGGATATATTGCAAAAGACACAAGATACTAATGTCTCTAATAGCCTTTGATTAAGAAGGAATAAACATTGTAGGCATTTCCCTCAGCTGAACTTTTGAGAAGAAATAGTATCACCAGATTTTTTCTTTATATTTACGACTCCTAAAAGCCAGATGATAATTGACAAATGTGTCATTATTGCTAGTATACTGAAGTTGGTATGGTCATAGGTCGGAACGCATTAGGCGATAATATTTAGACTGAGAAGGTTAAGAAATGGGAGAGGCCAACTGCACAAGTCTTTGCTCCAAACCTCTTGGTGCATGGTGCATTGTCTGGTAACTCATATTCCCTCTACAAAAATGACGATGCTGTTGGCAGAGGGTAAATGATCTCTAGGGGCTTTGCACCCTCAGCTGGAACAAATAAGGCCAATATTAATTGGAAAACAGAGAGGATGGGCAAAACTTTAAGATCTGTAGATAAAACATAGGAACTCTAGAACTCATGCTCAATGGTATTGCTGGTGTTTGCTAGAGATGAGAGGAAAAATACCAAACATCTTCCTATAACTTCCAGATAGACATACTGAAATATTTCTTCCCAAATCCGGTAGACAAGGGTATTTGACTGCAACTTCTGAATCATCACGTCTCCATCCTCTAAGAGTAGAAATAGGGTCAGCTAGAACTTCTTTAAACGTCTACTTTACCTTTATTATTTTCTATTAAAACCATTTTCATGCTTTATTTTTTAAACAAATTTTCTCCAATGATTTTATTGGGAGCTCTTATTGTTCTTATAACTTTCAATACATCATTTATTTTAAGCATATTTGTATACATGTTGCTATATTAATTTCCAAATATTTTCTACTTGAGCCCTTGACATAAGCTCCTCTTTTCTCCTTTCCTCTAGTTCTTTTTTTCATATCCCAGCTCACCATATTTCTCCTCTCCCCTCCCCCCCCCACGAACCCTTAATAATTTACAAATTGTTACCTTTTCATATCGTACACTGTCCAATGTGTCCCCTCACCCACGCCCCTGTTGTCTACACCCCAGAGAGGAGGTCAAATGTAGATCCCTGAAATTAGTTCCCCCTTTCTACTCCACCATCCCTCCACCTTCCCAGTATCACCACTCCTGAGCAATCATCTATCTTAAATCCCCCATGTTTCCAACTCCAGTGTACATCCCCTGGTCTAGCTGAATTTGTCTGCTAGAATTGGGATCATGATATGGGTGGGAGGAACATTTGAGAACCAGAGGAAAGTTGCATATTTCATTGTTACTACACTGTACTTTGACTGGCTGATCTCCTCACTGATCAACTTCTCTGTAAGAGGATGTCGCTTCTCTTAATAATGGGTTTTGGATCCCCAAACTGCACTCCCCCTCATTTATAATGGCATAATTTGTAGTTCTTTGATGTTTGATTCCAGAATCCTTCAATCCCTTGCGGTTGCACAGGCTGATGTGCTTCTTCCATGTGGGCTTGCTTCTGAGGTGAATGGCCGCTTATTTGCTTTCAAGCCTTTGAGACCCCAGACAGGCGCTATATCTTTTGATAGCTGGGCACCATCAGCTTTCTTCACCACATTTGCTTATGCATACATTTGTTGTCAATGATCATATCAGGGAGGTGCACATCATGGAATGCTAATTTAATAGAACAAAATGTTCTTGCACTGAGGAAGTACTTGAGTGGAGGTTTCATGCCCATCTGTTGTCCTACTACTAACCCTATAAGTGTATGCACTTTGATCCATTTCCCCATCATCATATGTAAATATACACACATATGTAAATGCCTTTATTTAAACCTCTATAAATGCCCCTTACACCCTAGTCTTCCTCTATTTCCTTATACCTCCTCCCACCCCACCATCATGTTCAACCTCCATTTGGGTTTCAGAAATTTCTCTCTGTCACATTAGTTTTGAACAATCCCCATAGGACCTCTCACACCCACCCACCCTGTCACTGACTTTGAATCATTTGTTATTCCCTTATCCCTGGGCTGGTCAACACCACCTCCTTTCCCTTTCCTCCCCTTCTCCCATGTCCATCCCAGAACCATCAGTCCTGCCATTTACATCTCCAGATAGTTAATCCAGCCTATTTTATCTAGATAGATCTGCAGAGAGAGCAATATGTACAAAAAAAGACATCCTAAAATGAAGCAACCAAAGAAAATAGAACAATGATAACATCAGCAAAAAACTCCAATGTCATATATATATGTATATATGTAAAAATATAAAAATAATAACAATATAAAAACCTGTGTATAGTTTAAGGTCTGTTCATTGACCTCCAGGAGTGCCCCCTGGTTGGGTTGGATGGTGTGCTACACCCTGGCCTCAAAGTATATCCATGGCTCTCCATCTGGAGCTCCATTCTCTGCTGCACACCCTTAGTTTTTTGTCATGGTGTGGTTGGGCCAGACAGGATATAATCCTGACCCTGTTTCTCCATTGGTGACCCTGAAAGTCCTTGGGTCAGCGAGGGGAACCATATTTAATATTGTGCATTCAGCTATAATCCACAGTGAAGGCCACAATTTTTGATCTTCAATAGGAAATATGCCATGTCTTCCACTCTTTCAGCAAGCAGGGTTGTGTCATTTGCATATTGTAGGCTATTAAACCTTCCTCCAATCCTGATCCCAAGATAGTCCAGTGAAGTCATGTAGTTCATTTTCTTTGATTATTTAGTCAGCATACAGATTTAGAAAGTATGGTGAGAAGATACACACACATTTCCTGATTTTAAACCATGCAGTATTTCCTTGTTCTGTTCACACAACTCCTTCAAGATCCATGTATAGGATTCACATGTCATATTGAAATGTTCTGGAATTCTTATTCTTCTCAAGGATACCCATAGTTTTTGATGATCTGCACAAATGAATGCCTTTATAATAATGTATAAAACATAGCTAAGCTTTTTTTCTGGTATTCTTTGCCTTCTGCCAAAATTCAATGATGTTAGCAATAATATGTCTTGCTTTTGTCCTCTTGTGATTCCAACTTGAATTTCTGACAGCTCCCTCTCTTTGAACTGCTTCAAACATTGTTGAATGATCTTAGCAAAATACTTCTTGCATGTGATATTAATGATACTTCTCAAAAGTATCCAATTGTGTGGGGTAACTTTTCTTTGGAATGGGTAAGAATAGGGATCTCTTCTGATTGGTTGCTGTCTTCCAAGTTTCCTGTGCTTCATCAGCATGGTGAAGCATTTCAATTGTTTTGGTTAATGCCTTTAGTGCAGCCTGCCCTCCTTCCTTTAGTGTACAGTTTGTTATATGCTACCTCTTGAAATGACCTTTCCATCTTCTCTTGACACTTCCTTCATCATTCAAAATCTTGCCCAAAGAAACTTTCAACATTGCAAATCAAGGCTTGAAAATTTTCTTCAGTTCTTGCAGCTTGATGTGTGTTGACTCTGCTCCTCCTTTTTGGTTTTCTACCCTAGGTCTTTGCACATATCATTATAAAATTTTACTTCATTTACATGAGCATGCCTCTGAAATTTTATGTTCATCTCTTTGACTTTATCATTTCTGCCATTTGCCTTAAATATTCTAGGACTAAGACCATGTTTCAGAGTCTCCTCTGATGTCTGCTCTGATTTTTCCTCTTTCTTATCTTTTAAATTATCTTTTGTTTTCATCATATATGACTTTTTGTTTGTTTGTTTGTTTGTTTGTTTTTGGGGGGGACACTGCCGTCTGGTGGTCATGGGACCTACTCAGTGCTTCTCCTGAGAGCCGCCACTGGATTTGAACCGCCAAGCCAGTGGGCCGCAGTCTCACACTCAAACACTTCATATATGACTTTTATGTCATCCACAATTCATGAGTTCTTCTGTCACTGATTAATGAGCTAAAAATATTATTGACATATGCTGGAAATTCAAATGGAACATAATCAAGGTTGTATTTGGGTCTTGTGAACTTGGTTTAATTTTCTTCAACTTGAACTCATATATGAACAGTTGATGGTCTGTTTCATAGTCAGCCTCTGGATCATGATATTGAACTTCTCCAGTGTCTCTTCCCAAATATGTAGTCAATTTAATTTCTGTGTGTTCCATCTAGAGAAATCCATGTAATCATAACAACTTGTGTTGTTGAGCAAAGGTATTTTCTATAAGGAAGTTATTGTTTTTACAAAATAAGATCATTATCTCCAGTTTTGCTTCTATCCCTAGGACAATATTTCCAAATTACTGGTCCTTCCTCTGTTTCCAAAATTTGTAATCCAATTGCTAATAATTATTAATGCTTTCTTGATTGCATATTTGATCAGTTTTATGCTGAAGACACTGATAGAATTCTTCAATTTATTCATCACAAGCTTTTGTTCTTGGTGCATAAATTTGCTAGATATTTATATTTACTATGAATTTGTCCACATATAGATATTATTCCACAGATAGGAATACTTCAAGATAGATCTTGAAATATCCTTTTTGTTGATAACTGCAATCTTACTTTTCTTTAAATCACTACCACTCCATTTCTGTTTACTAATGACTGGGATATTGATCTTTATGAATTTCATTTCATTTTTTATGACTTCCAATTATTTCTTGATTCATATTTCATGCATTCCAGGTTCAATTATTAATAGACGTTTGTAGATGTTTCCTCTAATTTTGTGTCATGCCCCATTAGCAAATGAAGATCCAAAAGATTTACTCTATCTATGTTAGTCTTGGTAGACTAGAGAAGCAAATCCATAGAAATTCTTGTATGTATAAGATAGAGATTTATATTCAAGAGCAAATGAACATTGAGAAAATGCCCCATCCTAGTCCAGATCAAGTCCATAAGTCTGATATTAGCCCATATGTCCAACAGTAATCTATAAAGTCTTCTTCACACTCACAAAACACATGCAATGACACCGAATGTAGATGAACATAGGCTAGTGAGTAGAAAGTCTTTTGAGCCAGTGAAACTGTAAACATCTCAGTACTTTCAGGGGTCTCTGCATGGCTTTAAGAACCAAGGGCAGCATCAGGGTGGGTCCATATGGCTTCTCCTCAGGGATTTCTTACAGGAAATGAGCCTTGTCAGTCAAGTGCCTCCAAGGGACTGAGTGAGTGTCTCCTGCTTCCAAGGAGGAAGTACCAGATATCCCAGAATTCTCAGAGGAGAAGGCCATGCTCACCCAGAGATCTTTTGGGCTATCTCCAGATTGACAGGCTCGACTGCATTCCTCCACTCTTAATCCTCAAATTGATGCCAGTTTAGGTAACTGACATAATGTCTTCATGGCCAATTCTATTTGAAGAAGGCAGCTCATCTTCAATCATAGTTTGGTTTTCTCCCTGAGGATCTCTTCTTCTGACACTGTAACTGACAATGTTCTACTTCTATCCATGAGATTTTTAGTATATGAAAATGTTCTTCAGTTTCTCATAAGATTTCCTGTGGAAAATTTCCCTGAAGTGGACAGTCTATTCCTTCTTGGTAGGACGGTGCATAATCTGAAAACTCTGATCAAACCTTTCACTCTGAGTCATCCTCTGGGTGATAAACTAGTGACAGATAAACTAGTGACAGAACCTCTAGCATCAGAGTAACATGCAAGACCTTACAGTATAACAAAATGAACAGATATTGGCCTAAGACTCACAATGACTATGAGTAATTTAAGTATGATACATGATTCATTTTTGAAAATGGTCTCTTCTTTTTTTGGGGGGGGGTGCATGTTACAAAGAAATAGGAAGTTTAGTTTAGAAGCTTCCATGAAAATTTCCCTTTTCAAGAGACACATAAACAATTTTCTTTCTGGACTTGTAATATCTGAAGGTACATCAGGATATGACAGCTAAAATTTCAGAAACCATCGCACTGCAAATCTGAGGTCAACTCCACCACCCAGGAAGACAAGGCGAAGGAAATGTCATCTGGACACCAGAGTATTATGACTAGAGTCTTGATATTACTGAATTTCATATTCTATTAAATAATTAACTTCCTGCTGTTCAACCAATTTCTATCAGAATTTTTTTCCTAATGCTGAAATATTTAAAACTGGTGTACTACCACAAAGTCTACTACACTTCCACAAAGGGAGAATTCTCTTTCCTAGACATATCAAGAAGCCATGAGTTCTATTTAAACTATTGCTACTTTTCCATATGATAATTTAACTGTGATCATTTCCTTTCCTTTCCATTATTAACAACTGTGAATGTTAAAGTAATTCTTTCATTTAAAGTCCTTGGACATTACAAGTAGTTTTCTCTAAGATTGCTACAGAAAAGATTCAAACTCCTTCAGAAGTTACAAATAAGAAAAATGAGGTTATTTCCTTGAATAGCATAGCTACAAAAGCCCTTTAGAGAGGTTTTCAATTCTGTAACAAATCACGTTGCTATGAGTTGGAATTGACTTGAAAAATGCTTGCTTGTTTCTTTTCTGTTGTTCTTTCACTTAGAGTCTCAGTTCTAGACAACAGATAGATAGATGCCAAGGCATTACATCTAATCTCTATTTTATTTTATTAATTGAGATTCTATGTGTATATCATTCTGTCAGAGGATCCAGACCCTATCATATCATCATGGGTCAGGTAGGTGCAATTGTACAGTGATAATAAGTAAAGATTTTAGTAAAGTTATAGGAATTATGAGAGAGAAAAGAGTAAATTGAAGGAGTCGGCAGAACATCTCATGGTAGCACTGTCACCTCCCGAATGGCTATGATCTTAACAGTGAGGTCCACACACAGCGTGGGCAGGAAGCCAGAGGGGAGGGGACTGTGGAGAGAGAGAGAGAGAGAGAGTTTATTGCTAACCAAGGTGTATATCTACTTCAGAGACATGTAATCACATGCCACAGGAAAGGGATGTACAATAGGGGCAAGCATAACAGGAAGGAAATGAGCTGGGGGCATACATGTGACAAGAAAGGGAGGGACTAAGGGTATACATGTGACTAGAAGAGAGGATTCTAGATTCATGATGGAGGGCCTAACCTTGATCATCCTTAGGTGGGCTTGACCTCCCTGGGTTCCAACAAAGAAGTAGTCTACTACTACCCTTATCAAAAGCTGGTGGACCCAACTTAGGGTGGGACAGACTATACAGTCTTATTGCTCTGATTTTCTGATAACCCTTAGGGAGAATAACCCCTGACCTACTTCTATTGACCTCCAAGTGTGTAGTCATTGGCCATGTGTAGCAAGCAGCTATGTTTGCCATATATTGGGGGGAGACAACTTGGGAGAAATCTTTCTGTTTCCCATATCATTCCATAGTTCAGCCATATCAAGGAAAATTATAAAATTGCTACCAAAATCAGTTTTCAGACATTCTTTTTCTACTTGGACTCCTTAACATCACCTCCCTTTCACCTCACCTCCTCCACTCTAACCCCCTAGCACTGAAACCCTCATTCTGCTTGCTGTCCCTATAAATATATGAAATCCTGGGTTTCGTATACGGAAAGAAAGAAAAGTGTATGACACATCTTCAAGAGTTACAATAGTGTTGGAGGTAGAGTTCAGTTCAGGCAGTGGAGTTTTCACATGAGCTCTCCCTGATGTAGCCTCTGGTACATGGCATGTGCTCCAAAGATCCAGGATCCAGTGTCCCAGCATTCCACGGACACCTAAGTTCAATGTTGCCCACTCACCCCAAACCAACAAAGGCACTTCTCCATAAGTCTCTCCAAAATAATCCTCATTCACTCCTCCCACATGGAGGTCTGCCTTCCCTCCCCCATACCAGCAGACTTGTACCTATGCGCCCCCAAATGTGGCCATTCCCTCTCCCCTCTCCTGTGTTGCTCTTCCCATCAGTAAGCCTCATCCCACTAACAGGACCAACTTCCACTCCAGACTTGACCACCACTCCGTAGACAACATCCCTCACTCCCTCAACCACTTGATCCCAGCTGACCTGAGGGGACTTCCAGTCACATGACTTACACTGTACTTTCTAGGGCAGTTGTACTTTCTAGAGCAGTTGACATATGGTTCATTAAGAACAAAAGCCAGGTTCTCACTCACTCTTTTTTGAAAAGTGTGTTGTTGAGTCTCCAGGGGTTTATTTTGTTTTTTGTTCTTCCTATTGTTTATTTCCAGTGTTATGGGGCTGTGGTCAGAGAAGATGGTTTGAGTGATCTCCATGTGTTGGCATTTTCTCAAGCCTGCCTTATGTTCCAGCATGTGGTCAATTTTTGAATATGAACCAGGTGCATTGGAGAAGATCTTTATTTTTTATTGATGTTGGTTGGAGAGCTCTGAAAATAGGAAGTCAATTTGTTCATTTGTGTTGTTCAATGTTTCTATATTGAGCTTCTTACCTGTTGCTCTATCTTTCTTTGAGAGTGACATACTGAAATCCTCTACTCTAGTTGTTTATCTGGTGATTTATCTTTTCATTTCTATGAGGATTTGCTTGATGAATTTCAAAGTCTTTCATTGGGTAAATATGTTTATTATGTATATGAATTCATAATCTATTGATACCTTGAGAATTATGCAATGTCCATTCATATCTCTTGTTATATCATATACCTTGAGGTTTGTTTTGTCATAGATTGATATTGTCACCTCTGCTTTTATTAAAAATTGCCATTAACTTCACAAATTTCTCTTCATACTTTGACGCTTACTCTATTTTTCTTTGTGAGATTGAGATGTGTCTCGAGAAGGAAGTAGATTGTTGGATTTTACTGTCTAATATAGTCTGCTTCTCTTTGTCTTTTATAGTTGTTGTTCTTTGTCTTTTTATTGGTGAGGCTAGACCGTTAACATTCAGTGTAATTAAAATTATATATGTAGAGTAGTCTCTGTCTTATCATACTATTTGTGTTTGATATTTTCCTTTCTTCTCCTTTTATAGGATGGTATGTTGGTGTATATAGTTTATTTGTTTCTCGGCTAGATTTCGAATGTTTTTGGTACTGTTTCAGTTTGTTGGTTTCCAGGTGGTGTTACTCCCTGCGGTGATCTCATGCTTGTGTTTTATAGTTTTTGGTTTTCAACCTATAAAAAATCTGAACATAATTTTTTTGTAACACTCGCTTTATTTTTACAAATTCCCTGAATGATTCCTTATTTGAGAAAACTTTTACTTCTCCTTCAAATTTGATGGAGATCTTTGCTAGAAAAAGATTCTTAAATTTCATGTGTTGTCTTTCAACTCTGAGAATATGTTGCTTCAATTTCTTCTGTCCTTCCTGGTCTCTGTGAAGAGGTTTGAGCTTGTTCTTACCTGTTTACCTTAACATATGACTATTTTTTCTTTCTAGCTGCTCTCATGATTCTCTACTTTTCCTTGAAATAATTTTCAAGGATAATTTTACTTATGTATGTCTTGATGTGTTTGGGGAGCAGGGGTGTTAATCTAATTGGTGTTCTCTCTGCTTCCTGAATGGTTATCAACTCCTCTCTGATATTTGGTGAAATTTTCTTCCAAGAATTTCTTTACTATATTAATGGTGTGTTTATTTGTTTCATCCTTATTTGTTTCAGTCACCCCAATATTTTGAATATTGCTTTCCTTCTTGGTATCCCACATCATCCTCATGTTTTCTTCAGATTTTTTAAATTTTTTGTTTGATTGGTTCTCCCATTTTCTGAATTTTGCTTGGTTATCTTTGAATGTGCTGATGCAATTTTCCATTTATTCCAATCTTTTGGTCAGATCCCATACCTAGTTCTTGATTTTTCCTACATAATTTCTTAACTTTTGGATTTCCAATGGGTGTGAAGAATCTAGTCACTTCATTTTTTTTTTCATCTGTTTTCAGAATTGATTGCCTAATTTCTTGTATGTCCCTAAGCATCATCAGCCTGTGTCTCTCTGGGTGATTAAGTGCTTCTTCTGTGTAATTCAGCGGGTTTGGGTCACCTTCAACAATTGACAACTGTTCCTCTTGATATTATTGAATGGTTGCTGGTGTGGGCGGTTGTTTATGTCACATCTTGGTTGAGCTGTACTTGGCTATGTAGGCTTCTGGGATGTGTGGGGAGTAGAGGCTGGCTCTGTTGGTTAGGGCAGATCAGATCAGATCAGTGCTGGAAAATGCATTGTGTGTAGATGAAGAGGGGTCTTTGGACCCCTCTAGGCTATAGACGCCTAGATTCTAAGTGGTGGTTAATCATAGGAAGCCTTCCTGTTAAATATAGTTATGTTTAATGAGTTGGAGAAGAGGGTTATAAGAGATGTGATTTGGAACTTTTGGGAACATGGTGACTGAATAACATACCAGAGGGACTCCATAGAAATCAGCACAGGGGAGGTACCAAGAGGGAAGTTCCACACTGCCAAATCACAGGAGGAACACCATAATACAAAGTAGTCACAGATCCACTAAGTTTTGAGGGTTTAGGGGCTTTTGGCTTATGACAGTGGAGGCAGGTTAGGGATTGACCTCGGCCTGGCCATGTCTTGGATAGATCCTGGACGATTTAGAGCCAGAACCAGGATCATTTATCTCAACACAACCACATGTTCTTGCTACCTCAAGGCAGGGATTAAGCTCCATCCAGGCACAGAGTCAGGGATTGGAGTTCAGCTTCCATTTATTTTACTATTGCTTTCCTCACTTCTATCTCCCCACAGTTTTAGCGGGCTTAGTTTTTTTTTTTTCTTTCATTCTTTTTCTCTTCCCCTTATCCTCACATGCAACTGTCCAGATAGACACCACTCTTCCTAGGCTAAAGCATTTATACCTGCCCTCCACTCAGCTGGGAGATCTCCACAGTCTGCAGTACAACTCAATCTGGGAAAAGCCTGACAGCCCTCCATTAGGGAATATTCCACTCAACTTCTTCCTGGATAAATTCTGCTCTCTCATCCTCTCAGTGCTAACCACTTGGGTGGGGAAATTCAACCCACCTTCTGTGGGGGAAATCTAGTCTGTGTGGCTGCATGAGCTGCTATTAATCTTCTGTGGTCCCATGTGATAGAGGGAACTTACTTCTGTCTGTTCTAGTGCCTCACACAGCCTAAGACAGTTCAGCCAATACTCACCAACATTCTAGACTGCTGCAACAAACTCTGCCCAACCTCTGCAGTGATCTATCTGATGAGGGCAATTCTCCCCATCATTCTCAGTGCTCTACAGCAAGGTGGGCAACCCACAAGGATTCTGTTACAGCAGGGACCCCACACACCTTCTGCAGTGCCCCAAGCTGCCATGGGCAACACCATCATGGCTTCTTGCAAGATTACCTAACATAGCATTATCATCGTGAGTCCACAGCAACCCAACAAGGATCCCCTGAGCAGACCATCTGACTTGTCCTCCAAATAACAGGATACTGGTTGACTAGGGAAAGAGTGAAGCCACAGGAGGATAAAGTGGTAGGCTAATTCCATAATGAAATTAGCTGCAGCAAGTTCAAAGAAGCATTTTTATGAGTGTTTCAGAGAGAGCTAGTGCTCTTTGACTTCCTGGAAAATGGCACCTGGTTCCTATAAAACAATGCAATGCAAACAGCAATCAGTGCAAACTATTTCAATGAAAACCAGGAGAAACAATAGGTAGTCACGACGATGTCCTGAATGTAATGGCATACATATAAGAAGCAGACATTGATCTGCCATAGAAAAAATTTTCAGAATGGTGCTTCAGAGTCATCTAGGAAATCTGGAAAACAGTACAGAAACAATAGAAGAGATAAAGTTCACACATCAAAGAAAAATATAACTGCTTAGAGACAAGATAACAGAAATCAGTTATCTAATTGATTGCAGGAGCCAGAGAACCACACCCGTGACCACTAGGACAACCAAGCAGGCTGTAATAAACACAAATAAAAATCTAATAAATTCATCAAAAAAGCTGAAGAAAATCAAGGAACTATGCCTGATGCTATGAAGAAGAAAAATGTCAGAAGAATTGAATTACTGGAGAAAGACACAACAAAGAGGTCATCTGCAACAATAGTGAGAGAGTTTTGGGAGGAAAACTTCTCCAGCGTAATGACTGGAAAGCAGGCAACCATTCAGGAGGCTTAATGAAAACTAGATAGATTGAATCCCAAAAAGAAATCACCACGGCACATAATAGCTAAAGTATCCAATTTTGAGGAAAGTCAGAAAATGAGAGCAGCTAGGGAAAAACAAGCAACCACCACTAAAGATTCCTTAATAAGATGCTCAGATCTATCAGCAGACACTATGAAGAAGAGAAGGATATTCAAAGAATACATTAGAAGAAACCCAGCCCAACAAAATATTCTTGTCAACCCAGTAGGGTCAGAAGAACATCACTCACCAAGCATAAATCAGAGACCACTACATAGAACAACGCCACCCAGAGGGCAACAAAGTAAGCAGTCTCCAATTTAGCATTGATTTAAGGGTGGAAAGAAGTCAAAAATGAAACACACACACACATACACACACAACATACCGATAAGAAAGGGAGGTAGGAAGACAACCAACACAAAAGGTATAAGATGACATCAGAATCCAGAGATAGTGATAATAATCCTGACTATCAAGTGACTGAACTCAGGCATTAAAAGATTGAGGCTAGTAGGCTGTCCTAGAAAACACAACCAATCAATCTGCTGCCCATAGGAGACATATCTCAAGACTACAGATAAAATTAGGATTAGAACCAAAGGCTGAATAAATGCATACAAAGCCAACAGCAATTAAAAAACAAGCAGGGGTTGCAATCCTAATCTCAGATAAAATTGACCTCAAAATGCAGACCATGGCAAGATAAGGAGGGACTTTATGTAATGCTAAAGGAAACAATAGACAAAGAAGCACTAAGCATTTTAAACATACTTTCCTCAAATGAGAGATCCACTGAATACATCAACCAAAGTTTCCAAAAGATGAAAAAAGAAATCAGAGCCTCAGCAATTATAGTGGATGAATCCAATACACCTCTCTCTGAGAAAGATAGATTATAGGGAAGGAAACTCAATGAGCAGCTTAGGTCTATATGCGTCAATTACACAATTTTACCTGATAGCTATTTATTGAGTTTTTCATCAAAATACAAAAAAATCACATTATTTTCAAGCCCCCAAGACACACATTTGAAGATAGACTACATGCTGGGATATAAGGTGAATCTGCATAAAATTAAGCACATCGATATCATACAGACCTCTCTCTCTGACCATTGTGCCATAAGACTGGAAATCAGCCAAAGGAAGATGAAGGACATAAAAGCCAACAACTGGAGGGTAAATCACTCTCTATTGCAAAGGATTGAACAGTGGTCCAGATCAGAGGCGAAATTAGGAAATTTCTAGAAACCAATGAGAATGAGAACACAGCATAATCAACTTATGGGACACAGCAAAGATATCAGAGGAAGTGTCATAGCAATCAGTACATGTGCTATACCCATCAGATATGGCCACAGAAATGAGATACAAAAGGGATATGTTTCACAATAGCCAAGCTCATATTGAAATATCTAGGGATATACCTGACTTAAAAAACCAAAAGATTTATATGAGGAAAACTACAGAAAGCTATTACAAGAAACCAAGAGTGACCTCAAAAAATGTAAGACTGTTCCATGCTTATGGATTGGCAGACTCAATATAGTAAAGATGCCAGTTCTGCTCAAGGTAGTATACAAGTTTAATGCAATCCCAATACAATTGCCCTTATCTTTCCTCGACAAAATAGAAAAACTAATTACCAACTTTATAATGAGAGTGGAGAAGCCCAGAATTAGCAGAGAACTCCTCCTGAAGAAGGACACAGTCAGAGGGCTTGCTTTACCTGACTTTAGCACATATTATATAATCATAGTGGTCAAAATCACATGGTATTGGAATAATGAAATATACTCAGACCAATGCAAAATAATTGAAAACCCAGAAATGGAATAACAGCATCCAGACAGCATCCATCTTTGAAAAGAACCCCAAAAATATTAAACGAGAAGCAGACTCACTCTTCAACAAATGGTGCTGGAAAAAATGCATATCTACATAATGAAAGGATGCAAGACTCCTATCTTCCTCCATGCACAAGAATGAACTCAAGGTGGATCAACGAACTCATGGTAAAATCCAAAACTATTAGGGTCATCAATGAAGGAATTGGAACTAACCTGAGAACAGGAAATACCTAACTTATCAGAAATAGGGAAAGACAAAAATACATGAGTCACAAATTGACAAGTGGAATATACCGAAGATAAGGCATGTGTACATTGACTGGGAAAATATCCCTAGCAATGAACCATCAAAGGCCTTATTACTAAAATCTGCAATACACTGCTAGCATCCAAAAGGAAAAAAAAAAGCTAAGTGCCCACTGAAGAGGTTTGGAAAGGACATGAATAGAAGTTTCTCAATGGCAGAAATCTGAATGGCCAATAAGCATCTGAGAAAATGTTGCTGGTCATTAACCTTAAGAGAAATGCATATTAAAACAACAATGAAATACCAAATAAAAACCTCAAAGACAACCCAATTCAAAATATCAGAAAGAAGCAGGTATTGAAGGAGATGTGGTGATCTAGGAAATCTCATCCACTGCCGGTGGACCTGTAGGTATGTCCAGCCACTATGGAAAATGATTTGGCAATATCTAAAATAAATGAAAATTGAGCTACCATATCCAGCCAGCAATCCCCCTACTAAGCATGAAGAGGCAAGAAAAAACCATGGCCAGACATCTGTGGTCCTTCACACCAAAGTTCCCAATTGAAAGGAGTTGGAAACAACCCAACTTTTCCTCAATAGATGAATGGATTAAAAAACTGTAATATTTACATACAATGAAGTGCGATGCATCCCTACAAAGCAGAGTTGAATGCCTGAAGCACACCACTGCTTCAATGGAGGAAGTTATACTAAGCAAAGTAAGCCAAGCACAAAAGAACAAGTACAACATGAGTCCGCTGAGGTAAGCTTTAAAAAAATGCAAAAAAGACATAGGGAAAAAGATACTGTATACAAACATACCTAGAGTGAGGTTCAGGTAGTATGATAGGGGCCAGACCAAGTCCAAGTATACATAGGGTAGCCAACTAAAAAGGAGGGGGGAGAGGGGGCGAGAAAGAGAAAGACAGGATAACAGAGAAACAGGACATTAATCCACCCAAGGTGAGGTTATTTTTTATATCCCTGTAGGGAAAGAGTGATCAGACTTCAACATGGTATTTCAAAATGTCAATTCAGCATACTAGTATGAAGCAGGGAACCAGTAGAGAGGTCTGAGGTGGCTGACCACAATCCCAGCTATGTGGACAGCTGCTCATCCCCACAGAAGAATTTACTTCAGAAGACAGCACTGAAGTTACAACTCAGGGAGAGGAATATGTCTGATTAGAGCACACAAAAGCAAATGAAAGGGGAGGAAGAGAGAGTGGAGCATATCCTTGTCCACTAAGCCTTGAGGAGGCTATTCCTGCTCATAGCAGCCAATGCTCAGAGAGGACCATATGGCCAACCTCATTATGAGACACAACACTCCTCACTGATCAAAAGTCCTATATTGGACAGACAACACTGGAGACAGGGCGGAAATTGGGTCCGACTTGACCCCATTACACTGAGGCAAACCACTAAGGGCATATAGCAGAACAGCAATGGGAGCAGAGTAAGGAAGTACTGAGGGAGTACCAAAAATAAACTTTAAGGCCAAGGTGTGGCACTACATCAGACTGGACTGGAAAACAATAATACGTCAAATACGTCAAATAATACGTCAAACAATAATCATAAGTTATTTGCAGGTTTTTATCTTTTTTTGGTCATTGTTTTTTTGGTGTTGTTTTTGTTGTTGTTTTGTTTTATTAAGTTGTTTTGTTTTACTCTGGCTCATTTTTTTGTGCATATCTCTGCAGGTCCATCTAAATAAGATAGGTTTGATAAACAATCTGGAGGAGAAAACAATAGGACCTGGGTATCAGGGAAGTGGGGGAAAGGAAGTTCTGTTAACACAGTCAGGGACAAGGGCACAACAGTGATCCAAAATCAGTAGCAAGGCAGGTGAAGAGGTCTGGTAGGAATTGATCAAGGGTAACATAACTGAGAGAAATTACTGAAACCCAAATGAAGGCTGAGCATAATGATGGGACAAGAGGAAAATAAAAGGAATTAAAGGAAAGAATTTGGAGGTAGAGGGCACTTATCGAGGTCTAAGTACAGGCATGCACATATATAAATATATTTACACTGATCCATTTATAGGTTTCGTATTAAGGTGGACATTGGGCCTCCACTCAAATACTCCCTCAAAGCAAGATCACTATGTTCTATTAAGCTGCACTCAGTGATGCTCACCTTCCCAACACGATCTCTGAAGACAAAGTAGGTGCATAAACAAATGTGGGGAGAAAGCCGATGGTGCCCAGTTATCAAAAACTATAGCATCTGGGGTGTTAAAGACTTGAAGTTTCCATCTAGCTCAGAAGCAACAAAGCCCACATGAGAAAAGCACACTATCCTGTGTTACCATGAAGTGTCAAGGGCATCAGGAATCAGGCATCAAAAAACAAAAACATTGTATCATTGAGAATGAAGGTGAATGTGGAGTGGTGACCCAAAGGTCATCTGTAGGCAACTGCATATCTCCTTACAGAAGGGTCTTGGGGAGGACACAGCCAGTTAGGGTGCAGTGTAGCAATGATGAAACAAACAACTTTCCTCTAGTTTTTTTCCCCCCTCTGGTTCTTAAATGCTTCCTCCTTCCCATTATCATGATCCCAATTCTACTTCACAAATTTATAGATGTACATTCGTACATAAAGGAACTGGAAACACAAGAAATCCAGGAAAGATGAATCCCTGAGGACCAGTGGTGTGAGTGTCGATAGCAGGAGGTTGGAGGGAAAGTTGATAGAAAAAGGGAATAGATTACAAGGATCTACATGTAACCCCTCTCCCTTGGGGATGGACAACAGTAAAGTGGGTGAGGAGAGATGTGAGACAGTGGAACACATGAAAAGT
This sequence comes from Nesogale talazaci, assembly GCA_004026705.1. Taxonomy (NCBI): domain Eukaryota; kingdom Metazoa; phylum Chordata; class Mammalia; order Afrosoricida; family Tenrecidae; genus Nesogale; species Nesogale talazaci. The sequence goes on along the minus strand of PVJH01004904.1, from coordinate 57,745 downwards.
AACAATAATTTATAAATTATCAAGGTTCCATGAGGGAAGGGGAGCGGGGAGGGAAAAATAAGAAGCTGATACCAAGGGTTCAAGTAGAAAACAAGTGTTTTGAGAATGATGATGGCAACAAATGTACAAATGTGCTTGACACAATGAATGATGTATAGATTATGATAATATTTGTATGAAGTCCCAATAAAATGATTAAAATAACAGAGATATGAGATATTAAAATAACAGAGATTACTTACTAAGTAAAAGGAGTATGTATGTTACCTAAGCGGAGTAAGCAGGATCTAGAGGTTATGGTGCTTGGGGTATGTGAGGGGTATGTTTAATCTAGGAGGATCATTTTTCAACCCTGTGTATTATGTAGGGCGAGTGTAGTACTTCAATTATTGTGTTAGAAGACCCGTTTATAGTGCATTTCTGCAGAAATCGGAATGATCTAACCCTTATGTGTGATCCCAGGGTGTTAATAGGCTATTGTACCAGAAGCCTCCGGGAGTAAATGGGCAATTAGAAGGCAATTTGGCTAAGACCTTCTCTGTCTCCAAGTTGGAAAACCTTCCTTCCTTCCTCCCTTCCTTCCTCCCTCCCTCCCTTTCTGCCTTTCTTCCTTCCCTCCTTCCTTCCTTCCCTTCTTCTGTAGGGAAAGGAGTTTTGAAGACAATATAAACAAATCTGAAAAACTCTTGGATCCTGCTGCTGGGTTCAGCAGATTCCTGTTTCACTGGGACCTGACCTCTTTTGTACATCAATCTAGAGAGCTGGGCAGCACCATTGTGGCACAGTCTCACAGTTTTCTGAGTCTGAGTCCAGTTACTAAAGTCCATACATTGGTAGTGGGACGAAGCACCCACTGCAAATGAGAGGAAAGTTCACTGACTCAGAGCAAGGGAGAGCTCAGCAGGATTCTGTCCGTGAAAAACTTAGTGGGAGTCTGAAGCAATTCTGCAGCGCCCTGTGTCTGAGTCCGGTTTCTCAATCCCCTGCATTGGCCTTCTTTGGCAATGGGCAGAGAGCCCACCACAACTAGATATGAGGAGGTAGGAAGACCTCAGCAGGACTATGTCAAATTGTTTGTGGATGAGAATCAGAGTGGGAAATCTGAACAGAATCCCACAGTGCCAAGAATCTAGTTTCTGTGTCTCAATTCCAAGATATAGCCTTCTTACCAGTTGCTCTCCGAGCCACATGAGAACTCTAACAAGAGCATTAACTTCAGCACCAGCTTCCTAGAAATCTAATCTTAATGTTAAATAGATGCATTATGTATTCTGAAATTTAAAATAGATCATAGTGGAAAGAAAAAAAGATCTCAGATTATTATATGAAAAAATGGCAAACTTTTATGAAATTTACTACCTTTTGCTTCACCAAGAAATGAAATATTATTAACAGTGGAAGGGCGGGATGAAATATATGAGATTAAATGCACTGCTAGCAAGTCAATGCTGACTCTTAGTGCCCCACCTCTGGCTCTCTGAGACTGGGACTGGGACTGAATCATGAGAATTGATAGTCCAGTCTTTCTCCTGCCAAGCAGTTGGTGGTTTGGAACTTCAGAACGAAGCCTAACGTATAACTTCTATGTCACCAGGACTCCTTGATTAAATGTAGTAAAGAGACAGTGTTTGTTGTTTTTCCTTTGGGAATGGTAAAGGAGAATGTTTTCATCATTTATTTTATTGTTTACCCATATATTATATAATAAGTGACATTTAAACAGCAAGATTTTGGAGTTTTAATACACATGATAATTTCATCTGTTAAGCTCTGTTCCTTAGGGAAACAACCAATCCCCAGCTGTGAGAGAATTCAGTATAGTCATAACTTCATTCTTGTTACTCTCAATAACAAACACATCCGTGGCAGAAACAACCGTTAAGGTAAGCTTTTAACAAAATCACTACTGGGGTGCTAGTCTATGTGTACACAGATTTATTCCAAACATGTGCTTAAGCATGTCTCTATTTTGAGTAGATAGTTATGGACAAGTTATCTCAGTACCACCTGCCTGAGTTTCACTGCTGTGCCTTCAAATATAAAGATTATATGAATACAGTGGTTTCTGAAGGGGTCTTCTTGATCAGTTAAATTCAAAGCAAAGAAGAAATTATTGGAGGGATCTAAAAGGAATAATCTTGGTAGATTTTCACAAAGAATACAAGTCAATAGCAGAGGCTTATTATGAAGAAGTTGGTGAAAAAGAGACTAAAACTTTTTGTTGAGGAATATTTTTTATTTTTTTTATCATGACAATGCATCTGCTCATTCTTCATGGGTGGTGATTTAGTTTGAGTTCTCTAGAGAAATAAAATTCATTTTATATTTATATGTATATCTATATACATATACATGCATACATGCCTGCATATGCACACACATAGCTATGTGAGGGGGGTGGGCACACACACATATACAGATAGAAGCGATCCACCATTTTTTGGCCAGCTTGTCATGCTGTAGTTGCTTCTTATGTGTTGCTGGAAGCTACGCCACTGGTAATTTTGGCTGCCAGTAGAGTCACCCAAAGTGAACACCTTTCTGTGAACCTCCCAGACTAGGAAGAGGTCAGAAAGGAGGAATCAGCTGCTATAAACCTTATGCATATTTTTGAAGCATTGTCAGATACTGAAAACCTAGTGACTAGAAGTAGAACATTTGCTACCTCCTGAAAGGCTGGGAGGTTGACTAGTTCTTTTGGGTACTCTGACTCTCTATATTTGTTACATCTTCTGTTGATGTCCTTCAGCACTCAATATTTTGTCCATTTTATCATTCTATATTGCACCTCGATGCTTGCTATTTTTCTTTCTTGATTTCATAGAGTTTGAGAATGCTGAGAGCATTTTTCTTTCTTGTTTTCTAACTCTTAAGTTTTCCACATTTTATTACAATATTTCACGTTGTCTACTCAAGCTGCCTTTTGACTACTCTGCTCAGCTCTTTGACTTCATCATTTCTTATAAATTCCCATCTCTTCTTACATCTGCTTTGATGCTTTTGTTCTTTCTGCCTTTTAATGACTTTTCATGTTATTATGAAAGATGTTCTTGATGTTCTCCCTCAGCTCTTTAGGTTTCTGTCATTGGTGTTCAAAGCAGCAAATCTATGGTTGAACTGCTTTTGAAATGCTGGTCGAATAGACGTAAGGTTGTATTTCGACTCTTGTGGACTTTCTGTTCCTTCAGCTCAACCTGACTTTACATATGAGCAATAGACAGTCTGTCACACAGCTAGCAATTGGCTTAGTTTGAGCTACTGATATGGAGCTCTTCCATAGTTTCTTCCCATAAATGTTGTCAAATCAACCGGGTTTCTGTTTGTTCCATCTCGAGAAGTCAACGTGTAAAGGCTTTCTTTGTGTTGTTGAAAAAAGGCATTTAATAGGAAGAAGTCATTGGTCTTGCAAAGTTCTGTCATGTGATTTCCAACTTAATTTTTTCACCAAGATCAACTACTATTTTCCAATTACTGCTATTTTCTCTTTGTTGACAACTTCTGCATACTTATCACTAATAATTACCAATGTAGGATGATTGCATTGTAATCAACTTTAGCCTGAAGACATGAATATAATACTTCAATTTGTTCATCATTAGCTCTCATGATTGATGCATAAATTTGAATAATAACTATTGATTGGCTATCCTTGAAGATGGGTAGATATAATCTTGTACCTGGACAGCATTGTACTTCAAGAGAGATTTTGAAATATTCTCATCGACAATGAATGTAACACTATTCCTCCTGATTGAGTCATCCATGTATACTAAGTCATATGATTTTCTGATTAAAAATGGTGAATATAAGTCTATTGCAGTTCACTAATCTGTAGGATGTCAATCTTATGGTGCTGCATCCAATTTTTGATGATTTCTCAGTTTCTACAATCATTATTTGTGCATTTTCAGTTCTAATTACTAGTAGATTTTTGCAGCTATTTCTTTTAATTTTGAATTGTGTCCCATCAGCACATGGAGATCTCAAAGTCCCCTTTCCACAAGCTTTAGTCTATGCATGTCATCATGGCCAACTCTGCTTTGTAAAAGCATCTCCCTCTTAATTACATTGTAAATATCTTTTGTCCCAAGAGACCTATTCTCTAGCCTTTTCTTTGAAAATGTTCTGCTTCTATTCATTAGGCCTTCAGTATCTGACATTGTTTTGATGTTATGCAAAAGTTTTTCAGCAGCTAATTCTCCTAAAGTACTCAGACAATGCCTTGTGTGTAGTCTGCTCTTACTCTGGAAGCTCTTCGGAAACCTCTTCACTTTGGGTGACTCTGCTAGCATTTAAAATACCGGTGTCAGTTTCTGGCATTGCAGCAAGACTTATGACACCACAGTATGACAAACTGATGGGAACATCCTGATAAAGTTTATTATGATGACCTACTATCAATTGATGATATTAAATTAAATATTAAGTGATAAAATAAATATAATGGAAAACAGAGATAATTTTTCAAGATAGAGTTACAAGAGGACTATCACCAGACTAAATCTACATAAAGATGGTAGAACTTGCATTTCACACAGAAGAATACATACATTTAAATAAAATTATTAAATATTTAGCAATCATGTTGGAAAACCTTCCAAGGTCACAGAAATGGTTGATGTGCTGTTTTCTATTTAGTTCTCATTTTCTAGCCTAATACTACAACATGCCATTAACATGATAAATACTTATTGAGCATATTAATGTATGTCAGTAGCCTAATGTTCTTATGTTATATGAGCAAAAATTAAGTTTCACAAAAGTTTTGGCAATAGAAGGTTTGAACACAAGGGTAGTGACAAATACTCTAATGCCACAGTGTCTGGGTTAAAAATATGACTTTACTAATACTTAACCTCTAAGTCAAATTTTTACTAATAAAGTGAGGGTAATAACAGTACTTATTTCAATAATTTGAGAGCTTTCACTATAACATAAAGTGCATGAGTTAATTTTGACTCATGACAACTTAGTGTTTATCAGAGGGAATTGTCCCATAAAAAGTTTCAGGACTGTTTTTGGTTTTTTATGTAAATTACCAGGTCTTTCTTCCAAGCTACTTCGGGTGGACTCCTATTTCCAAACTATTGTTAATTGACAGGCAGTTAATTGTTAGTACCATCTGTGTCTGCCTAGAGTACATCGCACACACTCAATTAATATTATCTTCTATAAGGTCAACATGAATCAGAATCTACTTGGTGGCAGTGAATTTGGAGTTTGATGGATTACTTTCTTCTGCTATATTGAGTTACACTCTCAGAAATCATAGGGGGAGAGTTCCCCTGTAGAATGGGGTCAATTTGAATTGGTTTGATGATTGATTTTTTAAAAAAAATCACAATAACAATTATGTCAGGAAATGAACTAACATATAGGTCTTATGATTTCTTGGTCAGAGTTAGTTCATGAGGAAATTTTTTTTCAAATGAGTTGAGTTTTATCTGCTGATATGTAAAATAAATCCTTTTGAAAATCAGTGCATGCAACAGTTCATTGGCTACATATTCTACCACCTATAAACACGGTGGCTCCGGTTCATTTCCATTTCATTTCAGTCCATTTCATCTTATTTCTGCCATCCATACATTAATCACCAAGGCCACAATGGCATATGCAGCAGCAAGCTGAAAGAACAGCAAGTGGCCTGCAGTAAAGTCTGAGCTGAACTAAAGAATGAGAAGAAAAGGAACTGAAAGGGTATGAGGATTTGATTTTTAAAATCTGAAGATGCCAAACAACTTATGAAAGCATGATTTGAAGGAACCTGGGTATTTTGTAGCTATTGTTGGAAGTATTGATATATCTGATATAAAGCAGAAGGATGAATTAAAGTTTAGTCAGAAATGACAAAAGAAAAGTTAAGTTAAATGAAAAGAATCTCAAGGGAAAACAAAACACCAATTATTTTAAACATTTCAGGGATTACGTTTTATGGAAAGAATATTATTGCTGTTTAAAGTTATTAGTAAAATTTGGGGTTATGCTTACTTTGCCTAATAAATGAGATAGTAAGCACTTTGTGATTTCCTGTTCATTTTTTAAGAGAGAAAAAATTCAAGCTCATTAAAAGGCAACTTATACTAGCTGGACATTAGAAAGCTCCTGGAAGCCAAAATTTTGATGATTTAGGCACAAATGGATCAGAAATGTGTAGTTGCAATTTTCTTTTAAGGGAAAAGTGCTCGTGGCAAAACACATTTTGCAAATCTACTGGACCAGAACCTCTAAAAACCCTCTAAGGAACAAATCACCTGCAGCTGTGTTGAAGGAGACAGCAAGATTCTGAATGAGGGGAGGCGAGAACGGGGAAGATGTACTTGCTTTTGAGTCAATTCTGTGACCAAGAAACTCATTTTAAAGATAGCTATTCTTCCACCTGGCAGGTATGTGACAACATAGAATTATTAGTCATTTAGCAATCCTGTAGGAGCGATGTTTTGCACAGAGTATTGGAAACTGCAAATTTTTAGAACTAGCATGATTATAGTACAATATAAGTGGGCTGGGGATACTGCGATCTTCAACCCTCATAAGATTAAGAATATAACAACATCAAGTAATTTCAGATTGGTGTTTTAGATTATTTAGAAATAATCTGTACATAACTTGTATAGAAGACTTATTTAATGATACTGAGGGTCATTCACTAATGATCCAAAATGGGAGTGGAATTACCAAGATTTTCATTTTCTTCCTAAGCTGGTTTCAGCACTTATGAGGAGGAAAGACATTGCACTCAGGCCCAGGTGAAACTTGCTCTAATTGGATTTGGGTATGATTCAAATCATGAAACACATCTTCCCATTTAGGAGCCCAAACTGCAGGGAATTGCAAAGGACTAAGCATACATACATTGCAGTGAATTTTAACATGGACTCAAAGAGATTAGTATTGAGCTTAAACCTTGTTCGCCATACATTATTTGAAGGACTTATATAAGGAAATCAGCTCTCAAAGGACTTCTTAATTCGCTAGTAATGGAAAACCACAAGAAGGATAAAGCCAGCCCCTTGACAGCTGGAAGGATTTACTCGGATGTGTGCAGATTAGAAGGGAGCCCCAGTGGTCTCATGAGTTAGATGTTAAGCTATTACCCCAGAGAGCTGTGCTTCATGGGAGACAGCTAGTCCCTGGAAGAAAGATAGAGTTCTCTGCTCCAGTGTAGATTTAGAATCTGGTGAATTCTAGCTAAGGTTTCTATGACTCAGAAGCAACACGCTAGCAGTGAGGGTCATTGGTTCCGTACCGTAGTAGATATCATGGAACAGATGTGATTCCAACCCATATGTTAAAACTAGTTTCTGATAAGGGAAGGTAGGAGAACATGATTCCAGTGACAAGTGGGAAGAAAGAGGAAACTGGATCTAAGGGTTGAAATTCAAAACACAAAACAAAGGTACTCTAGAATCAAATCTGCTTCCTCTTGATTCCTGGAGATGCTAACATTATTATTTGGATGATTATTTGTCCTGGAATATGAAAAGAACTTTTCTAAAGGAGAAAAAAATATTATTAACCTGGGAGATACATACAAATGTCATTCTTAGGTAAGCTAGATCCTATTCCTATTAATAGCAGCCTCATGTGACATGATAAAACTGTCCAATAAAATATTCAAGACTATAATTTTTATGGGGACAAATTGCTAGGTTTTCTCTCTAGGAGACACTGTGTTATCTTCAATCACCAACATCTCAGTTTTCAGCAATGTACTTAAAATTTGTGCCACCATGAATTGTTTCCGATGATAGACCAAGATCAAAGTAGGGAAAACAGAACTTTCCTTGATTTAATGAAAGAAATGGAAGAGATAGCTATCACTGAGTCATTGCAATGCTAGATTATTGCAAAACATATTAGAAGTAAAGAAGTATCTCCTTTCAACATTTAATACTATGCATTTCTCATTCTCTATATGAGAGACAAAATTCAAAACACTCTGACTGTGGTTGTTACACAATCTGTTGTCAATTTGAGAATTAAGAATGAAGGGGTGGAGTTTAGCTTGTCAATCAGTTCATAGCTTGATGAATTCATCTGGAGGCACCAACGAGATAAATAGTTCGCTGTAGTAGAGACACATGCTCACTCTCAGAGAGACATTACTCACAAGGAGCTGAATGGAGTTATGCTGACACAGCGAGAGTCCTGGGAGCTGGAGAAGCCACATGGACACCCCTGCCAGCACTGAGATGCTTAAATGTCACCCAAGGCTTTGTACTACTGACCTGTGATCTTCCTGCATTTGGGGGTCATTGCATGTGTTGAGTGAGTCTGAAGAGGAACTTGTAGATTGGTATCAGACATATGGATTAATATTGGACTTAGGGACTTGATCTGAACTGGGCTGGGATGTTTTCTCTCAAATTTCAATTATGCTTATATAGAAAGCTCTTTCATATAGTCATATGAATGTTACTGGATTTGCTTCTCTCGTCAACCTAGACTGACATACTGACATTTGAAATGTAACTACAACAAGGAAACTAGACACAACCCAGATATGATTTAAATAAGTATCGCATAGCCAGAACAACCTTTAAATAATATTAAAATGTTATCTACACACTTGTAAACGCACACACTTTGAGAGCATAGGCAAACGGATGATACAATAAGTGAGATACTGGATCCAATTCCCAAGTCCTTCATTTCCTGGGTGGTGATAATAGAAAGTGTTATAAAAATGAATGGACAATTTGTAATGACACTAGACCACAAAATGTGTGTTTTATACTCTTTCTACTTTAGCAACTTTGAAGCATTTCCATTTCAAAGAAATTGATAAAGTGCAATTTGTAATCGGTGGCACTAAATCCACAAGAAAATTCCAGGAACACAAACACTTTATTTACTTTAAGTAATTTCCAACCCCCCCCCCCACAAGTTGGTGTCAATATTTGACTATCTACTCATCTACTATTACAGAGGAGCAGAGGAATGTATAATTATCCTAAAGTCAGCTATATTTGACATTAAAGTAGAATGATAATGTTTCATCATTTCCCTTCTTTTTTTTGTGTGCTGTTTTTACTTAGTCTAATATAAAATAAATTGTGGCTACTGGACGCACATGTAGGTTGGATTTCAAAAATAAGAATGGTATAGTATGACATTTTTGCAATAATCTACAATGTAGAAAATTTGAAATGGTTATTATGACATTTAAATTTCCAGAATAGTTTTTGTGCTCCTTTTAAGGAAATTGGGCTTGTGATTTGATTTAATTGGGGATCTTCTAGGGATATCAGAGCAACCTGATCATATGTGTATCACAAATGGTATCTTAAAATTCAGCTACTCTTCACTGTCTCTGAAGAATTGAGTTTGCTGGTTTATGTCATTGCTGTTTTGTGTTGTGTTTTGAGTTAGAAATCAAGCCAACAGCTATCCAGCAGAGATGTTGGAAGACTTATCAGACACTTCTAATCTGCATAGACTCTTCGTGAATCATGTCAGAAAGTGTAAGAGAAAGAACAAGATTAAAAAAATAGGTGCATTGACTCATGCAAGAGAAAGTATAACAATGCAAGCTTACCATCAAATTCCACAAGATTATTTTCCCTAAAAGGGCCATCTTGCCCTGATTTCTAAAGCAAAGTGTTTATTGTTCTGTTTTAGAAACTGTATTATTCTTGAGACTAGAAAACAGAGCAAAATGGAGATAGTTAGACCAGAGACAGAGATGGGAGTGGTTCCATTGTGTAACTCAGTAGGACAAGAGCTCAGAGAAACTTGTTGAAATCAGTCCTCTCTCTTTTAACAAAATCTCCATGCTATTTTTCACAGATATTGCCTCAAAGATTAAGACCCAGAACCGATGTGTGAATGACATTGTGTCAGTCCAGGTAGGCTAGAGGAACAAATTTCATAGACACGCATATCGATAAAAGGAAAGGGTTTACGTACAAAAGGAATGTGACACTGAAAGGCATCCCAGTCCAGTTCAGTTCAAAGTCATAAGTCCGATATTAACCTGTATGCCTGAAATCAGTCTATAAAGTCTCCTTCTGACTTATGAAGTCACAGGTCAGTGGGTACAGAGGGACAGGGATTTCCCCATGGCTCCTTGCTTCCAGGGCTCAGGGTCTATCAACAGCATGCCACTCCAGCTTCAGAGGTCTGGCTCCATCTGGGCATAGCTGTGTGGTCTCTCTGCCAGCTCCTCCAAATTCTCAGATGCTGCCATCTTGTCTTTTCCATGATTAATTGTCTCTGAGACTAACTCCCAACAACTGGGGAGATAGCTTCTCATCTTCATGAGGGAAATATCGCGAGATTTTCCAGAAGTCTCAGGAGAAAGCTATGTCCACATAGAGGTCTCATTGGCTACTCAATGGCTATCTCCAAATTAACAGGCTACACTCCACCCCTACAGTTCAATCATAAAATTAACATAAGCACATGACTGCCACAGACATACCCCAGAATCCCTTGCTCACACCGTCATCTATTGAGAAAAGAGCAAACTTGGACTGAAGTTCCCAGAGTCCCTCAGACCCTTTGGGAACCATTAAATGTCCTCCTGGAACACAGGTGAGTAGGGAAGAAATTAAATTTTCTCAATCATATGAGCTAAGACTCTTTTTCCTGGTATTGGCTAATAAAATTCTTCAACCTATATACTTGACCAGAGTAATCCTTTTTCCTTGGTAAAAGACAAGAAGAACCTAACTCCGGTAATAATATATTTTGGTGAACCAAGCAAGGAGAAAGAAGTGATGTAGTCCAAAGGAACACACTTCTCCACTGATGGATTGTGCTGGAATAGTAACTAAAAAAAGAGAGAAGCAACCAATAGAATTCTTTTTAATCCTTCTCTTCTTGTCCATTGTCTTGTGTAGCAATATGTCTTGTGTATCAATTTAAAGCTTCTGTAAAGCCCACATTGAACTCAAATTGGCCAAGTGGAACTGGTCTCAACTGAGAAGAGTAGATGCAAGTATGGATCATACAGTAAGTACTTGTTATCTCTGGAGACCCAGTTTGCAGGTTTCACAGTAAAGTCCAGTTAGTTCTGGAAAGGTTTTAGCATCCTCGAGTGAGGATATTCAGGAAAAGGCAGTGGCATTTACCAATGAAATGCACGCTCAAAGTGATTATTTGTTAGACTGCAATCCCCACAGGCGGCAGTTCAAAACGAGTAACCACTCCGAAGGAGAGAGACGAGGCTGTCGATTCCCATCAACAGTTGCTCTCCGAAACCCACAGGAGGTTGCTACGAGGCAGCATTGACTGGATGGCAACTCATTTGGTTTGGGAGGTACAGATATAATATCATTTGGAGATCCTCACTGGGCTTACCATTCAACAGAGGGGAGTGGCCAAAGGATCACAAAATGACTCTTTCACAAAGAACAAACATTCTCAAAAGAAACCAATGATGACAAACTAGCAGCCCTTGACCAATGGTTTCAGGATAATCCAATGACTTACTTAGAAAGGACACAGGAGTCTGTAATTAAATCTACTAGATTAGACTCTGAGGTTTCGGAGGGAAAGGGAATTTTAAAATATAAGTTGATCATTCAATCTGCCGTAGACATCAGAGAAATTTTAAATTTTAGATGTGTCTGGGACCTCATAGAAGAGTGTTTTACTTACAGGAAAAAAGTTTAAAACAACTTTGCCTGTTAAGTATTAAACTTGCTCCTTACAGATTTGGGTGGGGGTGGGGGACGAGAATACTAAAATGTTCCTTTAAACTGAAACTAGACACAGGCAAGGAAAGCTATCCCAAAATGGGCTCTAATAAATCCCTCACTTCATTTGTATCTCAATTGATTTCAAGTTTGTTCAATAATTGATAATTTAGGTCTATCACACATTTTCCATTCACCATCGTAATCTTTGCTGTAGGTCCAACAGAGTGTTATGTCTTTGTAAATAAGTACAAAATGTCTAATATCCTACCAAGTTACAGGGCATAAAATCGTGGGTAGGTCTTTTTCCATTAAAGTCCCTGATTGAGTGGGCAAACCAGCTAGACTGCAGCAGTTTTCAACCAGTCAAGACCCCTCTGGGGGTCAAATGACCTTTTCAAAGGGGTTGCCAGATTCATAACAATAGCAAAATTACAGCCATGATGTAGCAACAAAAATATGGTTGGGGGGTCACCACAACATGAAGAACTGTATTAAAGGGTCACAGCATTAGGAACGTTAAGAATCATTGACCTAAAAGATTGAGAAATTCAGGCACCTTCCTAAACCAACCACAGGACAATCTCTCTTCTGGTGGTTGACTCACCTCAAAATACAACTTTAACCTCCCACATGCTTGTTGTTACATCTTTCAGTCTGTATTGATAAAGTGCAATTAAATTATGTTGATTTTCTATTTAGTTACCCTTTGCCATTAAGGAAAATGAACTCTTGGACTAGGAATGCTTTTGTTGGAATGTCACATTCCATACCAAGTACTCTTTATTTAACACAATGTTGGGAGTGGGCACAAAAATCCTCATTTGATTACTGAAAACTCTGACCCTTCTGGATCCCCTGTTTTAAACTATAGTTTAATTTAGCCTCTTATTTTAAAATTGAACAAGATTTTACATTGTTTATCTATGATTAAATTATGGATGCCCCTGTTGTTAATACAACTATTTCTAGTACCATGTTTTAATCTCACTTGAGACTGGTTAAATTATTCATTCTGTGATACTCTGTTACTAAAAAATAAGCTTACTTGCCTTGTGGTGAAGTTTAATATTTTGTAGCAATGCACAATGCTTTTCCTAGAGATGCTGAGATTTAAGTGAGTGATATGGAGAATGTTATGATGAGATCGTTGAAACTACAACCCATCATCTGTCACTACTAAGTTATGATGATAATGATGAATGCTGGTGTAATTTCAGTAATGTAGCATTGCAATTGGGCAGAGTAATTATTTGTGACAATTCCTTAATGGAAACTTGGCTGTCCCCTGAAAATATTTCTATAAGCTTGGGATCCTTCAGAAGAGTTCCATGTGTCCCTTATGAGGACATTGATTGTGTAGTGGATTCAATTGTACCATTTTAAAATAACCTAATCTGTGTTAGTCTGAGTTGACTAGAGAAAAAAAATCCATGGACACTCCTATGTGTGTAAGAGAGAACCTTATTTCAAAGAGCCATTGCATATTGAGAAAACATCTTGGCCCAGTCCATATCAAGTCCATGCATCCATTATGATATTAGCCTATATATCTGATACTAGTTCATAAATTACTCTTCAGACTCATGCAGCACATGCAATGATGCCAAATGTAGGAAGATCACAGGCTGGTGGACACAAAACCGTGTGGATCCAATGGTTAAGGAAGCACTTGAACACTGGTGTGAATCTCCACGTGGCTTCTTAAGACATCTACAGGAAGGTGAAAACAGAGAGGATGTGTGGCCCACTTCCAAGAAGAAAAAGAAATTGTTTCCAGAATCCTTATTAGAAGGTCATGCCCACAAGGAAGCATTGTTAGGCTGCAACCTGATTAACAGGCTAGATTATACTCCTTCAGTCTTAATATCCTCAAGTTGACAGGAGATTATGTTTGTGAGAAATGAGTGCAAAACATACTCTGGAAACTAAGGAATTACCTTTCATTATTTATAGTAAGATGCTACTAAGTACTGGAAGATTGGTATCAAATCATCCTATGTTCTGAAAATGACAGTCAGGAGGAAACCTCTTTAGTCCAACACTCCAGTTGGCTTGGTCATTTTTCCAAGAGGTTTAATCCCTTGTTATGGTAAAATTGAGCTAGAATAGTCTTTGAGGAATTTACCAATCACCACGGCGCAAAAGGCAGCAGAAGGTGCAGAAGGAATAGGAGCAATACAGCATTCCTTAAACATTTTGGCCAAAGTTTCACTGACAGCTGAGTGCCTTTGGGGTTTCTTACTAACACATGAAGGTGGAATCTGTGAGATCATCAAAACTTCTCATTGCACATTGGTCAATAATATAGGGAAAATACAACAGGACATATATAGAATTAGAAAATGGTCCACATGACTATATACTATATGTTTTGGTTCCCTTTAGGACTAGACACATTAGCTATCCCTTTTAAAGGGATAGTAATAATTTTAATTTGACTTCTCATTGTATGCATAGTCAAAGTTATTATCCACATTTGATAGGGGAAAAAGAACTACCTGAACCAAAATTATGTAAATAAGTCTATCATCAGTATTGTAAGATATCTGATGGAAACCTCGCTTAGAGTTAAGTCCTGGTGACAAACGGAGGTATCTGATGAAAAGCCAGCACCATAAGTTTAAAAAAACTGATGTGACTGCATGATCAGCCCAGTGAAGTGAAGGCTAATCATCAGTGTGCTGCCTTCAATCTCTAATCATAAGGAGCAAATGCATTAGTTTCAGATACCCAAACACATTTATTCCACAGAAATTTATAGCCTGCTAACAGAGCCCTATTTCCATCTCATATATTAAATTGTCCAAAAGCCAATCCAAGTACTGTATCCACTTGTTACAACTAAACTACAAAAGCAACGAGGACAAGTTCTGGGAAGGCAGGAAAAAATTGCATTCACACAGAAAAAGATACGTAGTGGTTAAGTTGATCAGGATAGGTACATACACACATAATCAGAAAGATCACCATAAAAGTGTCCTTCATAGACTTAGGACATTTAAGAAGGTAAAAGTTTAGTGATATATGATGTTCATCTCATATCATTCTTGGGCAGATATAATATTGTTAGAGTACCCATCCATGTTATGTGCTTTTTCTTCGTGTTGTTATTATAATGGCATGCACTTATTTCCCAATTTCTATCATGGGCTGATGAAGGACTGGAAGCAGTCACTCATGTATGCCAGGAAGTTGGAAGTCAGCTATGTGGCCAACCATCTAGAAGAGATTTGTCCTTGTACCCATTCCAAAGAAAGTGACTTCACAGAAATCTCAAATTCTAAAACAATATCACTGAAAACCGGTGCCAGTAAAATTTTACTGAAGATGATCCCACAATGGTTATAGCAATACACTGGCAGGTATCTAACGAGATTCAGACTGGATTCAGAAGATCACATAGATGTCATATGCATCTGGCTGAACACAGTTGATATCAGAAAGATGTTTGTTTACTTGTGTTTATTGACTATGCCAAAGTTTTCAATTGTGTGGATCATAATAAACTATGAGTAAACTTGGGAAGAATGGTAATTTTAGAACATTTTTCAGTGCCCCTGGGCAAATTGTGTATGTATCAAGAGGCAGTTGTGCAAATGGAACAAGGAGATACTGCATTATTTAACATCGCAGAAAGTACGCATCAGGGCTGTATCCTCTCATCATAATTATTCCATTTGTATGCTGAGCAAATCATTAGTAGTCGGGCTATAGAAAGAAGAATGTGGCATAAGGATCGAACCTACGATATGCAGATGACACAGCCTTACTTGCTGAAAGTGAAGACTTGAAGCATTTGCTGATTAAGACCAAGGATCGCAGCATTCCGTATGAAATACAACTTAATGTTAAGAGAACGATCCTTAGGGACTATAAATGGATCATTGTGATGAATGGATAAAGGTTGATTTTGTCAAGGATTGTGTCTTGCTTGGATTCATAAACAATACTCATAGAAGCAGCAGTCAAGAGATCAAAAGATGAGCTGCGTTAGGTAAGTCTGCTGCACAAGCCCTGTACAGACTATTGAAAAGAAAGGGTGTACTTGAGGATTAAGGAGCCCCTGACTCAAGCCACAGCATTTTCATTTGTCTCATATGCATGTGAAAGTTGGAAATTCAATAAAGAAAGTAGAAACAGTATCAATGTACTTGAATTGTGGTGCTGGAGAAAAATATTGAAAGTACCACAGACTTCTGAAAGCACAAACCAATTGATCTTGGAGGAAATCTGGTTAGAGTACCCCTTAGAGGCAGGCAGAGCAAGATTTCCTCCAACATCCTTTAGACATGTTGTTAGGAGGAACGTGTTCCTGAAATCGTACATCATGTTTAGCAGACATGTAGAGGATGCTCAAAGGAGAGGAAGGATCTCAAGGAAATGAGCTGACACCATGGCTACAGCAGTTGGTCAAGCATGGAAACAATTGTGAAGATGGCACAGTCCTGGGGGGTCTTTTGTTTGCTTGTGCACTATGGATTAAAACTAAATGGAATTTAACAACAAAACAAGCGTTCCTCTCAACTACAACCTTTAATGTGATGGTTGCAGGATTTTTTAAAATAACAAACCAAGTCAATTCTAAGGAAAACTAGATCGGAACAGAAGCAGGTAAAAGAAAGATCTGAATCCCAAACATTTACAATCCATATCCCCAAACTTAGACCAAAACCCAGGAGTGAGCCTAGCCTTATGTACTATGAAGAACTTTTCCTAAAAACAAAGCAAAACAAAAAACTTGAGATCAAGTATTTCTTCACCTGAAGAGTTTGCTCCCACTAATGTAGAGCAGATTAGGTGATATTTCTATTCATTTAGTCATGATATGCACCATGCTATAAAAAGTTACTACAGAATCAGAGACCTCTGACCCTGATCTCCTGCCCAAATCATGAGTTTGAAACCTCTCAACATGGGAAATGAGGCTAGACACAGAAACAAATTAGAGAGAGCGAGCACAAAAACAGAGATGTAAATAGTAAAATTGAACTCAAAGAAATTTCTAGAATCTGACTTTATCTTTTCTTAGCTAAAGGGACCAGATTTTAAGCAGGACACCATTGACCAGCGTGGAGGTGGGGATTCTTGATTAAAAATTTGGTCTATATAGAGCAACAAAGCAAGATTATATTATCTGCATATCACAGATTGCTAACAATTTTTTCTGTCAATCCTGATGTCAAAAGTCTCACTTCTCTAATGATTTTGAGTTTTGCTTCATTGTTTCTCTCACTTTATAAGGTGTTCTAAGGTGGAGAATTTCAGAGCTATTGAGAAACACCATCTAGTTCTAATCTCACGGTTGCAGTTTGTATCACCAATTAGTCCATTGAACAATTTGTTCCTCTATCTCTTTCCATTTTCATTAATTTCCTTTCTCTGTTTAGGAAGAGACCAGGAGTTTGCCTTTATCTGATGGCTTGAAGCTCCAGTTTCTGCTCACCAAAGTTGAATGCAGAACATGTGTGTGTGTGTGTGTGTGTGTGTGTGTGTGTGTGTGAATCTCTTTAGCAACTGACCTTGGAGTCCTTGAACTCTTGTCTTCAGTTCCCAGGTCCAGTGATTCATTCCTTCGAGGTGTTTGGTTAAGCCTATGTAGTTTTTATCATCTTGCTCCCCTGTAGGCTACCACAGATCTATGGATGTATTTACTTCAGCAAAGGTAAATAAATATGCATTTACAAATACCATCTGTCTGAACTCTATAGATTTGTGGATATATCTGCACTCTTCCACATCTGTTTTGAATGTATATCTTTGCACACATCCACTTGCAGGATTTACACACAAAATATTAGCCGCTGTTGCCTTTAATTCTTGCAAACAGCCAAATATCTTCCCATCCCCCACCCTTTTAATCCTTTGCATATTACCTTCTCCTCAAAGCAACACTTGTCTAATCACTTTCTAATGTCAAAAAGCAAATGTGTCCCTTTGAAAACTAAGCTATGCCTAACCCAGGCTTTGGTATTTCCAATGATTTCATATGCATGCATGACGACTGATAAGCGAGGAAAAGCGAGACTACTAAAAATACCATGGGATGAAACTAGAAGGCAGAAATTTGTTTATAAAAGAATAACCAGAATGCTCCTTAAAACAGGGTGGAAAGACTTCATTCATCTCACATACTTTAGGTATAGCATCAGAATGTACTCGTAGATCATAAAGAAAGAAATCCTGCTTAAAATAGGGTTCAGCAAAAGTTGGTAAGACTTTTATTGGATGGATTGACAGTGGCTGCAACCGTGGGCTGCCACATAGCCCTCATTAAGGACGGCGGAGGAACGGGTAGCTCCATTCTGCTGAACAGAGTGTCCCTGTGAGCAAGGACTACCTTAAGGGCAATTAACAACAATACTTCCCCCCAAGATGGGATACCCAATAGTATGCCTTTTTACTATTGTCATGAGAAACCAGGTGAACATCCACAGGCAAACCTAATTATATTTCTTTGTGCAAATTTCAAATTAAAATAAAAAGATTCAATAGGACTTGGAGATTAATTAATCCTGCTTCCCATTTTGGTTGAAATCACTCAATGGGATGCATATTTACAATCTCAAAATTCTTCAGTTGCATAGATGGAATGCTGAAAACAGTAGTGCATACCCTAGGTAGCAATTCATGGTAAAGGAGAAAGTAATATGCAAGTAGTTATATGTGGCTATTGGCTAATTCAGCAATAAATTAGCATCTTGTTCCTGTATAATTTATCTTTATAATGGAGAAAACATCTATTCAACTTTCAATATTAAAAATTCCATTCAGAAGTATGTATTTCCTGTTTTTATTCATAGCATGTCATCAACATTCATTTCAGCAGTAATTCAAAGATAATTTGTAGTCGAATGCTGAAAAGTCTAAAATAATAAGTACAATCACATGGGAAGTGTGCAAAAATCAATTATTCACTTGCTATGTAGGTTATCTATTTTTTAGAAAGAAAAATTAAGACTTCACCAAACAATGAAAGTTATAAACATTGGGAACGAGTACACAGGTAGAAACTTTTCAGGAGACCATAAGACAACAGTTCTCAGTCAGTGGGTCAGTCATGACCCCTTTGGGGATCAAAAGACTCTTTCACAGGAGTTGCACAATTCATAACAGTATCAAATTTGCAGTCATGAAGTGGCAACAAAAATGATTTTATGTGTAGGGTTCACCACAACACGAGGAGCTGTTTTGCAGGGTCACAGCAATAAGAAGGTTGAGAACCACTGCCGTAAGGCATAGGCAAATTCTCATCGAATTCACACATTTTCAATGTGATCTAGATGGCTGTAACACAGAACCTGTCATGTCCCTTAAATGATTTGCTTAATAAATCTGTCTTGGCCGTTTCACTTTAATTTTGTCCACTTTAGTTATTATGCACAACATGTAAATACATATGTAAGTAAACACATATTTAAGTGAAATGCAAAAAAATTGGCTGGTTGTTAGAGCTCAAATCTCTATGTGCTAGATTTAGAGGGAAGTAGTTTGTGAAGGATAAGCAAACATAGACTGAGCCTAAAAAGTACAGAGAGCTATAAGACAAAACTTCCCAACTGGTTAGCATTGACATATAAGGCAATAAAGGAGATAACTATTCAGTCAAAGGAGCGTGAAGAACCATTACTTAGGGGTGTCTGACTCACTGACTCATCACAACCCCGTGATTGCCACAGAAGATCAGTGTTCCATAGGCTTCTTCTTTATTTTTAATTGTATTTTTGTCTCACGTGTAGAAAACAAAGCAGATCTCCATCTAACGGTTTCTACACATAATGATAGTTACATTTTTCAGTTCGTGTCAATGCCTACATTATTGCTATTCTTGTTATTCTACTTCCATTAATTAAATACCCTTAACTTCCCAACTATGCTTTAGAGAGTAACTAATGACCACTTGGTCTCATATGGATAATTTTTTAGAAAAATACAATTCTCAAGGGAGAAATTCTCAGCCATTTTAGTTAACCTGTCAGTTTGTTTAAAATAAAAAGCAATTTCAGAAGAGAGTTTCAGTTCAAGGATAAAAAATATCTCACATCAATCACCTTAGGGAATCCTCTGGTCTTACCAGGTCCAGAAAATCTCGATTCCTTGAGAATTTGTAGTTCTGTTTCACATTTCTATTAGGACATATCCTCTGTGATCCTCATTATAATTTTTGTAGTTTTTTTAGTCTGGTGGTAAAATAGGAGGTGGTAAAGTGAGCAGATGTCCTGTTTGGGGCAGAACAGTCCCGATTCTAAACAATTTTTCCCATGTCTCACGGTGTTTTTTAAAAGAATTCTCATTTTTGGAAAGAATGCATGACAAACTAGGTAATGGCAGGAGAACAGTAAGGGAATATACCTACCTTTATTTCCCCCACCCCACCCCAGTCAAAGGTGTCCCACTTTGCCAATGTTAAAATCTGATCACATCATGGAAACAATTAGTTGCATATTCTGGCTCCTTCTCTGATTCATGGATTCTCTTCATTCTCTTTTACTCCAGAGAGAGAGAAACCATAGATTATATATTGGATGACTACATCCAACCATTTAAGATTTCAGATACTGTATATTATTTTATCATTTTTAAACTTGAAGTTTATGAAATATCTTATACAAAGCGGTACTAGGTTATAACACTGAGATTTCAAACCCAAACCACTGATATGGGAAAGTATCACTCAAATATGAAGGAGAAAATAATATTTCCAAAAAGAAGAAATTTGTAAAAATAAGACCAGCATGATAGAAAATATTAATGGGAATACTCTAGTCAGTTAATTAACAACAGATGTATCTGAGATTGGTATGAGATGACATCACCCAGAAATCAACTCACTTAAAATGGTATTTTAAATGGTACATAACTATAGGAAGAATGAAGAAACCAGTAATACAATACCATGATAGCAACAAAGTAAGACAGTGAGGACACTGAATGTTAATGAAATGAAAACATCAGGCAAGATGCAGAGATTAGCAGTTTGGGTAAGAAAACAAAAACTATCAATATGCTACCTACAAGAAACATCCCTTCACTAAAAATCAAAGTATGGAGAAAAATATATCAAGCAACTGGCAAGCAATAAAGAGTCACAATATTAATTTCTCATAATTTCTCATAAGGCAAAATCCCTCATGAGTGACAAAACAGAGCATTAAGTAATAATTAAAGGAGTCATAGGACAGGAAGGCAGAACCAAAACAAACACATATTCAGTCAGTGAAAGACCCTCAAAATACGTTAATCAAATTCTTACTGAGCTGGAGACATAAATGGACAATACAATAAAGATAGAAGGAGACTTTCATCCACCACTCATGAGGAAGGACAGATAATCTGGGGGAAAGCATCTCAACAATATTGTTGAAGAACTAGACAAAACAGATCCCTCAACTTGAAATCCTGCACATATGCAGAATACTCAACACAATAGATGTTATTTTCCAATGCATGTGTACTATCCTATGTTGACCATATAGTAGGACACAACGTAAGTCTCAATTTAAAATACTGAGATTATAGAATCCATTTTATTAGAACACAGTATTATAAAATTAGAAATAGCACTAGCAAGGGAAAGGAATCGACACAGAAACTGAACAACATTATGCATAAAACTACTGGATATCTGAAGAAATAAATGAAAATTTAAAATTCCTTGAAACAAATGAGAACAAAAATACGATACACTAAAATCTTTGGGACAAAGCACAAGCAGTATGCAGAGGGAAATTGATTGCAGTAAACATATACAGGAAAAAGAAGAAAGAAACAAAAATACCACCCTAACCCAGCATCTTCAACAACTGGAACAAGTGTGGCAAAATAAGCCTTCACCCAGGAAGAGAAAATAAGTCACAAAAGAGCAGAAGTAATTAAATCAGAAAAAAACAATATAAGATGGTGGTTCTGCAAAAGCATTAAAATAATTGAAAGCCATGGGGGAAGCTTAAAGGGAGCCCTGGGATGTAGTAGTTATGCCTCAGAGGCGAACCACAGATCTGCAGTTTGAAAGCACCAGCTGAAGGACAGAGAGATATGGCTTTCTCCTACTGTCTCGAACAATTAGTCTCGAGACTACAGGGCACTTCCTCCGTGACCTCTCAGATCGGTATGAGTAGGAATTGAAGGAGAGCAGTGAGTCTGGTTTTACTTCGCAAATTTTAAATGAGGAAAAACAGGAGAAAAGACACATATCAAGGATAAGAGTTGAAAAAGGTACTATCACAACAATATCAGACAAAATAAAAAATAACACATCACTACAAAAGCTGATAATCTAACAGATTTGAGAACCTAGATGAAGTGGACAAATTTGCAGAAATGTACATTAATTCAAATTAACCCAAAATGATATAGCAAACCTCAACAAACCAGTAACCAAAAAAGGAATTGCTCAAAGCATTTAAAAAATATCTCAACAATAAAAAATATCCAGGTTAGGAGGGCTTCACCAAGGAATTCCGTCAAGCATTCGAAGAGCTGACAACAAGTCTACACAGTTGCAGGACATAGAAAAGGATTGCAAACTCACCAACACATTCTATGAAGTAAGCTTAATGCCAGTGCCGGGCAAAGACAAAGGTACCACCAAGATATATTTTATGCACTACGATCCAGTTCTGATTCATAGCAACATTATATACAAAATGAGGAACCACTGCATGATCCTATGCCATCCTCATAATTGTCATATTGGACACCTTTGTTGCAGCTACTGTGTCTTTAGTCCAGGATCTTCCTTACTTTTTCTCATTTTCTACATTATGATGTCCTTTCTAGGTACTGGTCTCTCCTGATAGCATGTCTAAATGGCACGAGACGTCAGTATTCTTGCTTCTGAGAAGCTTTCTGAATGTACTTCTTCCAAGACATATTTGGTTGTTCTTCTTGTAGATCATGGTACTTTGAATATTCTTTGCTAAGCTTATAGATCAAAAGTGTTGGTTCTTTTAAAATCTTTCTATTCAACATCCAAGTTTCCTATGTATTTGAGATGCTTGGAAATGCTTTAAAGAAGTCTTGCTATCTCAAGAGAATGAAATGGGAAAGAGATGTGAAATCAAGGAAGAATCACAGTGGTTAAAAAAAAAAGAAGAAGAAGAGCTATCCAACAATGGTGAACATCACCTTGATGATGAGATGTTTCCCTGGAAGATGATCCTGACTGAATTTACAACACTGGTGGTTAATAACTCTACCTCCAGAAATCCAGTCATTGTAAACAGTAACCATGGTCACTCAAAGACTTCAAGAAATTCAGAAAGTTTGCATTTCCTGGAGCAGGGAAACTTCCACACATCATTGCAGGGTCAGACCTCATTGCTCATCTGGCTCAAAAGAAGAAGGAATTGAAGAGTGGCTGCAGCAGGAAATGGAGGTGCAAAATCAACATGCAAAAGAAGATCCCCTTGCTGATGATCTCTTTAGAGATTATCCTTATGGGAAAAGGAGAAGATAACAGGATTTTTACAGAAAACATGAAGAAACATTCCAGGCAAGCCATTACTTTTTGCTTCCTGGACACATGGACACAGTGTATATAAGTCTGAAATGATAAATATTGTATGACCTGCATTTATTAAATAACATATACAATAAAAATAAATAAAATAAGTCTTGTGACAGTTGATTTGGCTAATTCAATACTTAGTTTGATTTCTTGACTGCTGCTGCCATGAGCATTGACTGTGAATGCAAGATGAAATTGTAGGAAACTTCACTCTTTTTTTTTCTGTTTAACTCTATTATGCCCAGTGGTCTAATTGTGAAGGCTTTGATATTCTCTTCTTTGAATTGCATTCCATACTGAAGGGTGCAGTCCTTAATCTTCATCAAAAAGTCTTTAAAGTCCTCCTCACTTTCAGCAAACATTATTGTGTTGTCTGCATATCACAAGTTATTAGTTAACCTTCCCTTAATCTTGATGCTATGTTCTTCATATAGTCTAGCTTATCATACTTTTGTTTAGCATAGAGATTTACTAAATATGGAAAAAGATGCAACTATTATAGACCTTTTATGTGATTTTAAATCACATAGTATTCCTGTGTTCTGTTTTAATGTCATCCTATTTGCTTGTATCCAGGTTTTATGCAAGCACAATAAGTGCTCTGAAATTCCCATTCTTTGAAATATTATCTACAGTTTCTGATGATCTACATTTGATAATTTTTTTCATGTTCAATTAAACATAAGTAAGTATTTTGCATGCATTCTATTCTCATTGCATTCAGCCAAGTTCCATTTGGTGTCAGCAATAACATCCCTCTTTTTCTATCCTTTTCTGAAACTGCCTTGCGTATGTGATAGTTCCCCATTAATGTTCTGTTACAGCTTTGTTGAATGATCTTCAGCAAAATTTAATTTTCATATTATATTAATGATATCATCTGATGATTTCCCCATTGGGTCACCATTTTTTGGGTAATAGGTAAAAGTATGGATTTCCTCCAAATGGTTGGCCATGTAGCTGTCTGTCATATTTCTTAGTACATTTAGTGAGATATTCTGTATTTTATTAGCGTTTTAAAACGTTTCAATTGTATATCTCTTGAAATGGTTGAATGCTGACACTGACAACACTTTTTGTTATCGTGATTTTCCATGTCATCCAACTTTTCTCACTCTCTGCATCACTCTATATTTTGATCATAGAAATTTGTCATATTGCTAATTGAGGCTTGACTTTTTTCTTCTGTTTGAGATATGCTAAGTAGGTTCTTCCTTTATGCTTTTTTAAACACTCCAGGTATTTTTGTTTCATTATAATATTTCACATTGTTCTCTTGAATTAGTATGCGAAATTGTTTGCTGATTTCTTTTACTTCACCCTTTCCCCCCATTTGCATTAGCTACTTTACAATCAAGAACAAGTTTTACTCTCTTCTGATACTCACATTGATATTTTCTTTCTTTCCTGACATTCTATGTTCTACATGTATGATATGGTTGACAGCATCCCATGACTCACCAGAACTTCTGTCATTTGTGCTCAGTGAGTCAAATCTATCTATTCTCAAGATGTTCTGGAAATTCAAGTAGCATATATTCAAATTTATATTTTAGCTCTCATCAATTTGTTTTCGCTTTCTTCTATTTCAACCTGCACTTTTATATCAGCAACTGATTACCTGTTTAACAATCAGCCACAGCCCTCATTCTGGCTTTTGATATTAAAGTTCTAAATCATGTCTTCCCACAGATTTAGTCAATTTGATGACTGTGTTTTCCATTTGGCAAAATCCACTTGCATTGCCTCTGTTTATGTTGCTTAAAAAAAGGTATATCCAGTGGCCAAGTTATAGATCTTGAAAAATTCTACCACACAATTTCCAGTTTCATTTCTATCACCGAGACCACATTTTTCAACTGTTTTTCTTTTCTCTTTCTTGCAGCATTCTCATTTCAATCACCAGTAATTATCAACATATCTGGATTGCACGTTCAAGCAATTTCATAGTATAGATTTGTTAGAATTCTTCAATTTCCTCATTGTTAGCTTTCATTTTTGATGTGTAAATTTGAACAATAATTTTATCAATTTGATTAGGCTTCCTTGTGTATATATTTGTATTATTTTATCACAGGTGGAATTCTTCTTCAATACAGATCTTGAATTGTATTTTTTGAAGCTGTGTGTACACTAGTCCTCTTGAAAATTTCATTTCTACCATAAGATCATATGCTTTCCTGATTCAAAATGCCCAATACCAATCAATTTCCACACACTGATGCCTAACGAGTACATTACACATTACAAATTCTTCTTTTTTTAAAAAAATCATTTTACTGGTGGCTCTTACAGCATTTAACAATCAATACATTGTGTCAAACACATTTTTACATAGTTGTCATCATCCTTTTCAGATGATTTTCTTTATGCTTGAGTCCTTCATATCAGCTTATCAATATTTTCCTCCCTCTCCCACCCTCATGAATCCTTAATAAAATACAAATTATTATTTTCATATTTGCACCATCCTTTGTCTACCTTAATGCAAGTTTCTGTTATTAATCACTGGGAAGGGGGATGTTGTTGTATGTCAATCAATGCAATCAATTCTCCCTTTCTTCCCCCACCTTTCCCCTACCCTCCCGTATTACTACCCCCATTTCTATTCCTTAAGGATTTCTCTGTCCTGGATTCCTTGCGTCAAGAGCTCTTGTCTGTACCAGTATACATGCTCTGGTCTAGTTGATTTGTATAGTAGAACTGTCATGATAATGGGGGGGCGGGCATTAGAGAACTAGAGGAATGTTATATGTTGTATCCAGCTATGTGGACCTGCTCCCCAGAAGAATACACTACATATGGCAGCACTGTAGATACAACTCAGGGAGAGGAACTGGTCTGCTCAGAACACATGGGGGGAAACTAAGAGATGAGAGAGAGAGTGGACTCCATTATGGTCCACCAAATCTTGAGGATGATATTCCTACTCAGAGCAGCCAAAGCACAGAGAAAACCATTGGACTGGTCCCATCATGCATGAGATGTGGTGCCCCCTCACTGACTCATAGCAAAATGGGAGGGCAGCACTGAAGAAACTGTGGGAATTGTGCTCAGACTGTCCCCCACACAGCGGGGCAAAACATGAAGGGAGTGTACCAGAGTAGCAAGAGGTGCAAAACATTGAAATACCCAAGGAATCACAAAAACAAATTTTGTGGGTAGGGCTTGACAACTCATCAGAATTGATAGGAAAGCATTAATAAAGGTCAACATATAAACCTAGAACTATTTATAGGCTTCTCCCCCATCTCTCTCTCTATAATATATGTCTTAAAAAGATAAAACAAACAGATTTCAGGTACATGTCACCTAATTTCTAGGGATCCAGAGGTATAAGGAAAGTAGAGCTTTTCCTACCAAAGTGAAAGATGCATTACTGCATATGTGGGTCCTTTCACAACAAAAAATGGGATACACTCTCTGTGTGGTCCCTTTGGATTTTGGAGGCAACCTCTTTTTCACTTGAGTGTATCACATCTTTTTTCATCAAGTGATTCAAAAGGTAGCCAACTTTAAGTGGTGTCTAAGCTGCCATGCAAGCCACTCTGCCACTCGATCCCTATGAGAAACTGATGTCTAAAGTGTCAGTGATACAGCTTAAGATGCGCTTTGGGGGCTCTGCTCGGTCCCTGTTAATGAACTAGGAGCCTTGATGGCATGATGATTACTCATTGGGGTGCTAGCTACAGGGTTAGCAATTTGAAACCACCAGCTGCTGTGAGAGAGAACGATGGGGTTTTCTACTCTCACAGACTTACAGTCTTGAATATTTATACTCCTATGCCTCTCTATCGGCCTATGCTGTTTCTGCTTCTAAGTTTATGTCCCTGCTTCCTCACTCCTGGAAGCTACATGATTTTGAAAAAGCTTCCAGTTTAACATCTAACCATCAGATTTGAATCAGACTACACTAACTCTACAACCAGGTGAGCACCTTCCTTGATATGAATTTTTATCTTTATCTAAGTATATAAGCAGTTCTGGTTTTGCTTCTTTAGAGAACTCACCCTAACAAAAATAACATAGTACCTTTTCACCTTTGATAATGTCCACCACAATTAAAATGAAACAACAAACATACAGAATATATAAATGACATAGTCAACTAACTTCACCTTATAGACATACATAGGACAAATTATCTAACAGCATGACAGGACACATTATTTTCCAACACACATGCATCATTCTACAGAATATGCCATATTTTAGGCCAAAGTATGCCTCAATAAATTAAAAAGACATGTAAATAATACAAAGTAACATCTCCAGCCATATCACTATGAGTAGAAATTAATAAGAGAAAGAATAAGGAAAACAAATTTAAAACATGGATGCCAAGGAAGCGCTTACTCTAAAAATATCGGGTAATAGAATAAATTATAATTCAATTGACACAATTTTTAGAAGCAAATAAAAATGAAAATGCAAGATACCAAAAAAATCTGAGCAAAACCCCTACTTAGTTGAATATTTACAGCAGTAAATGCATGTAGAAAAAAGGTAACCATTTCAAAAGCAAAGGATTAGCTAAAGAATTCTCACCTCCCGAACAAAGAAAATAATGAAGATCAAAACTGAAATAAATACAATAAGGCTGAGCCCCGGTGGCGTAAGTGGTTGAGTGCTGGACTGTGGCCCGCAGGCTTGGCAGTTCAAATCCAGCGGCGGCTCTCAGGAGCAGCGCTGGGTAGCTCCCAAGACCACCAGAGTCAGTGATGCCCAATAAAAATAAATAAATAAATAAATAAGTAAAATAGAAAATGGGAAAACTTAAAGCAGTAGACAGATGTTGTTAGACAAGAATTGGAATCAAGAAGAGGTCCAATAAAATTGACAACTCCTTAGCCAAATAGGCTGACATATAAAAGAGAGACATATACAGAGATGAAGCCAATAACTAAAATGAGCAATGAAATGTAAGATATTACAACCAAAGCAACTGTGATCAATAGTAACATGGAAGAATATTATTAACAGTGCTATTCCAACAAGTTTGAAAGCATTGATAAAGGGCAAATTTCTAGAAACCGATTACCTACTTGAAGTAACATAAGCAAAAGAAGCAAATTCGAGTAGACCCTGACAAAAATACGAGGCTTATTGAAAGACCACCGGAATATATATGGTACAGTCGCTGAGGACTGCACTTGGGAATTCTGCCAGGCAATCAGAGATTTGATATCAATTGCAAAAGCAATTTCTTTCAGAAGAATTAATGTAAAACTGTTCCCTATTACTATTACTCTTACATGTCTTTCCTTTTAGTTATTTTTTACAATTTTATTGGGGGGATCACACAACTCTTATCACAACCCCTGCATCTATCTATTGTATGCAAAGCACATTTGTACATTTGTTGCCATCATCATTTTCAAGACATTTTTTTCTACTTAAGACCTTGGTATTAGTTCCTCCTTTTCCCCCTCCTTCTCTGCTCCCCCTTTCCTCATGAACCCTTAATAATTTATAAATTATTATTTTGCCATATCGAACACTGTCAAATGTCTCCCTTCATCAGCTTCCCTAGTTGTCTGTACCCCAGGGTGAAGGTCATATGCAGATCCTTCTAATTGGTTCCCCTTTTCTACTCCACCTTCCCACCACGCTCCTGGTGTTTCCTCTCTCCCACTGGTCCTGGATTCCCCATGTTTCTGGTTACTTTCTGTACCAGTGTACATCCTCTGCTCTAGCACCAAAGAACTAACTAGAAGTTATATCATTATAAATGAGAGGGGGTACAGATTGGGGACCCAAAGTGCATCTGCAGGGAAATGAAATTCCCTTTGTCAGGGTACAGTGAAGCAATGATGAAATAGGCAACTTTTCTGTAGTTTGTAAATACTTCCTCCCACTATTATTATCTACATTCTACCTTTTAATTATTTTTAAAGACTTTCATTCTAATATAAATATTTACTTCTAATTCTATGGCTTAATATTTTCTAGTTACCCTTAAAGTAAGTTCCTACATTAACTTATTAGTTCATGCTAATTTGCTTGTTTTCAGTTTTGTTTGTGTTTCTTCAGTATTATCATATCAACTACATAAAAAAGTGATTTTGCTTTTTTTAATTGCTTTCCAGTTCCAAATCTTTTAAACAATCTTTTGTTCATTGGAAGGATTTTACTACAGAAAATAGAAGTGATAACGTTACATTAAAAAAAAACACATTTCTTTGATTTCCAAACCATATTTTAATGCTTCACATAGATTGTGATGTCATTCTTGTTGGGTGCCTGTGAGTTGGTTCATACTCAGAATGACCCTGTGTATCGCAGAACAAAACTCTACCAGGTCTTGTGCCACCCTAGCATTTATGTTGGAGCTCATTGTTGCAGTCTCTATGTCAGGACATCTCATGGAAGGTCTTCCTCATATTCACTACCCCTTTACTTTACCAAGCATGATGTCTATTATTGGGGAGTGGCCCCTCCTTGGGAAGATGTCCAAAGTACATGAGCTTCAGCATCACTGCCCTTGCTTCTGAGGAGCCTTCTGCTCACACTTCTAAAGCAGACTTGTTCATTCTTTTGACAGCTGATGGATCTGTCAATGTCATTTATCAGCATCATAATCCAAATGCATCAAATCTTTTCTTTTCCTTATTCAATGCCCAGCTCTCACATTTATAATGACACATTTGAAAATGCCAAGGCTTGAATCAGGCATATGTGAACCCTAAAGAAAAAATTCCATGCTTTTTAACATGCTAAAGAGGGTGACTGCAGTGTATTTACTAAGGTGATGCATTGTTTTAGCTGTTGACGCCTGCTTCCATGAGCACTGATTGTGGATCCAAGCAAGGCGAGTCCTTGAAAATTTCAATCTTTCTTCCATTTATCATGATGTTACTATGGTTCAGTTGTCAAGATTTTGCATTCTTTTCCCCTGAGTTGTAATCTACATTGAAGATTACAATTCTTGATCTTCATCAGCAAATGCTTCAAATTCTCATTATTTTTATCAAAAAAGGTTGTTTTATCTGTACATTGAGCACTGTTAAAAAGTCGGTCTCCAATCCTGATGTTGATATTCTTTGTTTAATATAGATTCTCATATTGTTTCCTAAGCATACAATATACAACCCTAATACACAATTTCCTTGATTTTGAACCATGTACTATGTCCTTGTGTGATTTATGTAACTGACTCTTGATTCTCGCACAGGTTTCACATGAGCACAACCAAATGTGCTCTCAAGACTATCTTTAGCTCATTGTCTTTTCAAGTCAATAAGACATAGATAGACATCTTTCTTGCATTCTCTACTTCTATCCAAGGGCTCTCTCACATCAGCATTGATATCCCTTGTTCCATTGCCTCTTCAAAATCAAGCCTGAACCTCTGGTAATGCCCTTTGAATGCATGGCAACATACTTTTGCTCACATATGGTATCAATAATATCAGTTGCATAGGGCACCTGAAAGGTGGCAGGAGAAACTTATCATCATTGCCAGAGGGAGGACCTCATTCTCAGGACCCAAGTTCCATGGTGTCAGATTCCTCAGGAGAGTCTGCTGTGGCCCATACACCTCACAGGCTCTCTACAATTCTGCCCTCCCATCCCAGCCAGCCCATCAGTGCATCTGCTCCAATCAACATGCATTTGTTTTGCTTTTAACAGAAAAATAAGGCTTCTGGAGTGGTGGACTCTAAGCTGAAGCGACCTGGGATTGACCCAATTGTGAGACTTTTGATTTTATGTGCACTGAGCTATAATCCATACTGAAGACTGCAATCCTTATCTTCATTGGTAAGTTCTTTAAGTCATCTTTGCTTTCAGCAAGCTAAGTTATGCTATCTGCATATTAAAGTATAAGTCTTTCTCCAGTCCCAATGCCACATTTTTCTTCATAAAAGTCAGCTTTTCTAATGAGTTGATCAGTACACAACTTGAATAAGTATAATGAGGGTATACAACTCAGATGCACACATTTCCTGATTTTAAACCATGCAGTAAGTCCTTGTTCAATTCCCACAACTGCCTCTTGCTCCATGTAGAATGGAATGCTCTAGAATTCTCATTCTTCTCAAGGCCATCCAAGATTTGTTTTGATCCACAGAGCTGAATACCTGGACACTATGAATAAAACACATGTAAACATCTTTCTGATAGTCTCTGCTTTGAGCCACATTCCATCTGATATAGAAACGATGTCCCCTGTTCCAAATGTTATTCTGAATCCAACCTGAACTTCTGGCCACATCCTATGTACTGCTGCAGTCAATTGTTGAATAATCTTCAGCAAAATTTTACTTGCATGTGACATCAGTGATATTATTCTATAGGTATAACATTTTATTGACTCACCAGTCATTTGGCCAAGTAGCTGTCTTTCAAATTTCCTGTCACAGATGAGTGAGCACTTTCAGTAATTCATTAGTTCATTGAAAGCTCTCAACTGAAATTTCATCTATTCCTAGATCCTTGGTTTTGGTTAATGCTTTCATTGCAGCTTAAATGTATCCCTTCAACATCACTGGTTTGTGTTAAAACGCTATCTCCTGAAATGCAGAATACAAACAATTCCTTTTTGTACAAAGATTCTGCATATTGTCTCCACCTTTTTTTGATGTCTCTTGCATCAGTCAATATTTTGTCAATAGAATTTTTCAATATTGCAACTTGGGGCTTGAAATTTTTCTTTAGTTTTTTTCAGTTTCAGATATACTGAGCATGTTCTTCCCACTTGGCTAACTCTGGGTCTCTGTACACTTCACTCTAATATTTGCTGTTTGTCTTCTGGAGCTCTTCATTGGAATTTCTATTTAGATCTTTTAATTCATTATGTCCCCCATTTGTTTTAGCTAATCTACAGTTCAGAGAAAGTTTCAGACTTTGACATCCATATTGAGCTTTCATTTCTTCCCTTTCTTTTTAGTAGAATTTTGCTTTTTTCATGCATGATGGTCTTAATGTCCTCATACAGCTCCCTGCGTCTTCTGTCATTAGTGTTTTATGTGTTAAATTTGTTTTTGAGGTGTTATTGAAATTCAGGTGGGATGGACTTAGGGTCGTGTTTTGTCTTTTGTGGACTTGTTTCAATTTTATTAAGCATTATCTTAAACTTACATATAAGCAATTAGTGGTTGTTTCACAGGCAACTCCTGGTCTTACCTGCTGTATCTGTATCAATCTGTATCTGCTTAGCATCTGTATCAATTTTATTTCTGTTCTATTTGGGGAAGTCCACTTGTATAATCACCTTCTGTGTCTTTGAAAAGGTATTTGCTTAGAAAAAAATCATTGGTTTTGTAATTTTCTGTATTGCAAACTTCAGGTTCATTTCTGTCATCAAGATTATATTGTCCGACAACAGTTCTTTCCTCTGTTTCCAATGTTTGCATTCTAACCACTAATAATTGTTAATGCATCCCAATTATATGTTTGATCAATTTCTGACTAAAAATTTTGATAGAAATATTCAGTTTCTTCATCACTACCTTTAGTGGTTGGTGCATAAATTTGAATAATGCTTTTATTGATTGGATTTCTTGAAGGATGAGAGATATAATTCTGTCACAGACAAGTGGTCCCTTGCATCTTAGAAGGATACAAATCCTGTTCATTTGAAATATTACTTGACTTTTGGGAAAAATAGAAATCTAAGGCAGAAATATCAAGGCTGTAGGATGGATAGAATATGATGTCCCAATGAAGTCTTATAGAGCAGCCCATTCTGCCCTCAAAGGTGAGCACTGATGGTGGGGGGAAATCCTGTGGCAGTCACCTAATCTGGTGTCAGTTTGAGGATTAAGAGTGTAGGGGTGGAGTCTAGCCTGTGAATCTAGGGATAGTGAATGAGATCTCTATGTGGCCTTGGTTTTTTCCTAAGAGCTCTGGGAAACCTGGTGGTATTTCCCCCTTGGAGGTGAGAGGCTCCCTACTTGGTTCCTTGGAGATATTCTACTGACAAGACATAAGGCTGACTCCCTGTGAGACATCCTGGAGGAGAAGTCATATGGACTTACCCTGATGGATCCAGAACTCTGAAGCCAGAAAAGCCACATAAAGACTCCTGCCAGCATAGAGATGATTCAGAAGCCACACAGAGGCCCCTGCCAGTGCTGAAATGCTTCTGCCAACATTGGATACACAAGACTCTACACCCATTGGTCTGTGATTTTTCTCCATCATTGCATGTGCTTTGTGAATCAGAAGAGGACTTTATACATTGGTATTAGCCATGTGGGCTAATACCAGACTTATGTTCTTGGACTGGTCTGGGTAGAGATGTGTCCTCAATGTTCAATTGCTCTTGTATATAAACTTTCTTATACATGAATGTTTATGGACTTGTTTCTCTAGTCCATGCAGACTAACAAATTTCTTGGCAAAATTTCTGGACATTTTACTCACTAAGTTAATTTTAACTTTTCTTAAAAGCCTTCATCAGAAGATCTGTCTGTGTCCTTTTAGAAGCACTGTAAAATTACTTCTTTGGAATCTGAGAAAAAAATTGTCATAAGCTTCTAAGCTGATCTCTTTGTTTTGATTATTTTTGAAATCTTCTTGGCCTTCCTTAAACAAGCCATCTACAAACTATTATTTTATGTGCAACAGTACTCCTGCATACATATTGTAAACCTCCAGTGAATTGAGAAGATATTCACTTCAGTTACTTGATATTTTTCTCTATTGCATGTATGCAGCATGCATGTGTGTATATAGGCACACTTTGAGACTAACATAAGTATACTATGGACAGAATTTGTCTTCAAATCTCGACAGATCAATTTATGTATATTTAAACATATTGTGTTTGTTATAAACTCATACATGTATGAACTAGAACCCTACTAAAATATTATTTTTAAATATAGAAAACACAACATGTGAATTCAACCTCTTTGTGTGTATAATTCAATATGCCTTCTCATACAAATTATGTGGTACAGCCTTTACCAATACCCTGTGTGAAAGCTCCATCACCTTAAACAAAAACTCAATGCTACTTAAACAATGATTCCTCCATTCTCCATCTCTAATATTTTTGGGAACCACAGTTAAACTCTAATAATTCCATAGTTCCAAATAGCAAGACAGAAGTTGACAAAGGACAGAGAGATAAAGATAACAGGAATCTTAATACAAAGGAGATTGGAAGGCCTATTTCCCCATATACTTCTCTAGCACAAAGGAAGATAAGTGACAGAGAGAGAAGACATATTTCCTTATTAATGGAGGAGCCTGCAGCCAATGAAAAGGCTGGATTGAGAAAGCCACATTGTTCACACTACAACAAAAATGACTGAATAGACTCTTGGGTTAGGATCTATAGGAAAGGGCACAACATGAAGCCTAGGCTGAATGGGTCCAGAGAGTTATATATTTGGAAAGAAAAGGCACTGTGTTGATACTGGTAGACAAGAGAAACAAAATCCATAAACACACATATGAATATAAGGGAGAGGCTTATATACAGCAGGAATTGACCACTGAGAAAAACATCCCAACCAAGTCTAGTCCATGGTCATAAGTCCAATATTAGCCCATACGTCTGATTCCTATCTAGAGTCCTCTTCAGACTCACAAAACACATGCAATGAGCCCAGAGGCAGAATGACCACAAGTCAATTCATAGAAAGTCTTTGAATCCAGTGGTATTACCGAGCAGGTTGGAGTCTCCACATGCCTTTGTAGGTCCAAGTTTATGGCCCCATTAGGATAGCTTTATATGGCTTCTTCACAGGGATGTCTGCAGGGAGTCAGACTTGCGAGTCAAGTGTCTCCAAGGGAGTCTTGTCAGTAGAATGTCTCCAAGGAAATAGACTGAGAGAATCTCTCTGCTTCTAAGAAGGAATTACCACTTTTCCCAGAATTCTGAGAAGGCCAGATTAGGTGACAGTTATAGGCACGTTACAGAGAATCAGTCAGAAAGTCAGCCAATGGTAAGAGGTTTGCAATGAGTAGAATTAAAGATCTACCAAGGATTTTGGAATAGCTAAGAACTATTTGGAATTATTTTCTAAAAGATCCTCTTCAATAAATGTACTCTTTCAGTTGAACTCTTTCCTAAAACTTTTATCCAATTGGGACAAGAACTTAGGATTTGAAAAGCTGGTAACCTTGAGTCATTTCTGTGTTCCTATGCTATAGGATATAGCAGATCATTGTGGCAGTCACTGATCTGTGTCAATTTCAGCACTGAGAGTGTAAGGGTGGAGTCTAACCTGTCAGTCTGGAGATGACCAATGGGCATGACTTTCTCCTAAGAATTCTGGGAAGTCTTGTGGTATTTCCTAATTGGAGGTGAGAGACTTGACTCAGTCCCTTGGAATTGGTCTACCAGCAAGACAAGATGGTGGAATGCTGATAGACCCTGATTCCTGAAACCTGGGTGAGCTGGAGGAGAAGCCACATGGGCTTTGCCAGATAGAACCAAACCTCTGGGGCTGGAGAAGCCACAGAGAAACCCTTATCAGCACTGAGATGCTCTTACCACCAATAGATACTGCTGATGGACCCTGAGCCCAGAAAATCAGGAGCCATGGGGAGACCCCTGCCAGTGCTGGGAAGCTTCTACTGCTGCTGGATACACAAGACTCTGAACCCACTGGCCTGTGATTGTCCTGGTGTCATTGCACGTGCTTTGTGAGTCAGAAGGAAACTTTTTAGACTGATATCAGACATAGGGGCTAATATTGGACTTAGGACCTTGGATTAGATTGGGTTGTGATGCTTTCTCAATGTTCCATTCCTCTTGTATATAAACCTTTCCCTCATATTCATATGTGTGCTTATGAATTTGTTTCTCTAGTCTACCCGGACTAACACAATCATGATAGATGACATCATAACTATTGACCTACTGAGAATGATGCCTCAGCCAAGTTGACTCAAGACACTGGACATCATATTAGCCTAGGAACTTATAGACTCTATGCTACAAACTCATGTACCTCTTCTGCCTCTATCATTGAGTCAAGTATTGGCATATGCTCTGCTAGTAGCTCTTCATTCTCATTGATCCTGGGATTCTCTCTCTGCTTCTTTTGTCTTACAGATAAAAGATGGCTATCTTATAGAATGATAAAATGCCCAGTGTCCAGTGTTTCAATATACTATTTGCATGACTCTATTCAATTATTTGGTGGGCATTGAAAAAACATGGATAGAAGAGTCAGAGTAAGTAATTTCACTTCAAGACAATATAATAAAATATATTTCCCGCTATTTAGGAAAGTGACCAGGAGGGACAAGAATAGGAAGATGAGAAAGCATGGAGACTTTCATTGAGTGAAGGCAAAGAATACTGGAAGTTTGAACTAACAATAATAAATAAATAAAGAGTACATGTTTGGGGCTCTGTGTATATTTTTTATAGAGTGGATTGATCAAAAAGTCTTGACACATGCTAGTGAAAGTAGAAGAAGATGATTTCAGTACATACTGGAGGAGAGAGTTCTTTCTATTTTTGAAATGCAGTGTCCTTTTTTAAAGCTGTCAATTCATTGGCTTATAGTGATTTTTAATAAGATAATGCCTTTGTAAACCTGCAAAAATATTATAAAGTATGTAGGGAAAAAATCCAAGGAATCATTAGCAAGTGCAATATATTTTATTTTCAGAAATTTATCTTTATCTTCTTCAGATGTGGAAAAATACATTGTGACACAGCCCATACTCATAGAAAGGTTCATAGGCAGTTGATCTTAAATTAGGAAAAGATCAAGATGAGTTACAAGATATCCATATTATTGATAAATGATGATATTGATTTTATTACACACACACACACTTTGTGTTTTAATGATCCACCACTCAGTGAAGGAAGATGGTAAGTTGAAAAGCCTGGGATTTGGCCCAACTCAGATCAGGATGAGTTTCACATTTCTAGTGTATAACAGCTACTTTGTACAGGACACATTTTTTAACCTCAATAAACCTCATTTTCATCCTCTCCAAAACTGAGTTGGTTTATGTAAGGTTTATAATGAGTAGTATTTATTTTTTAAAAGCCATCAAATTCAATGCCATTGAATCAATTCCTACTTATTTAAAAAAAAGTCCTGGTGGTGCAGTGGTTCTACAGCACTGGCTTACTACCGACAAAGTCAACTATCAGCTGCTCATGGGGCAAAGAGTAGACTTCCTAATTCTATAAACAGTTTATTTTCCAGGTTTGTTTATTGCTGCTCTTGCTTGCTTTTCCATATTGAGGTTTATCTCTGATGTGTTCTGCTATTGAGAATAGCCTTATTGAATCTTTTTTATGTTTTTCTCTTTCTCAGTATATGAAACCCAGAACTGATGAACCTATAGAGACAGAAAGTGGAATAAGCATTTCTGAGAATGGGGTTAAGTTGGGAGAGTTTGTCAGGGTTAAAGGAGCTGATATCAAGGAGTTCAAGAAGGAAGAAAATATTTCAAAACTGATTTTGGTAGCAATTGTACAATAATGTGCTTTATATAATTTATCTCTGGACTGTTATTGTGGTAGTCATGTGCTTATGTTAATTTTATGACCGAAATGTAGGGGTGGATTCTAGCCTGTTTATCTGGAGATAGCCATTGAGTAGACAAGGAGGCCTCTATGTGGGCATGGCTTTCTCCTGAGACTTCTGGGAAATCTTGCAATATTTCCCTCGTGAAGATGAGAATCTATCTCCTCAGTTGTTGTGAGTTAGTCTGAGAGATGATGAATCCTGAAAAAGGCAAGCTGGCAGCATCTGAGAAGCTGGAGCAGCCATCAGAGAGACCACACGGCCTTTCCCTGATGGAACCAGACCTCTGAAGCTGGAGTGACATGCTGTTGATGGACCCTGAACCCTGGAAGTGAGGAGCCATGGGGAGACCCCTGCCAGTGCCGGAATTCTGCACCCACTGATCTGTGACTTCATGAGTCAGAAGGAGACTTTATGGATTGATTTCAGGCATAAAGGTTAATATCGGGCTTATGACTTTGAACTGGACTGCGCTGGGATGCCATCTCAGTGTCACATTCCTTTTGTACATAAACCCTTTCCTTATATCCATATGTGTGTCTTTGAAATTTTTTCCTCTTGTCTACCCAGACTAACAGAGTTATGATATGTGCTTTAGCTCCCAATAAAATCGTTTTGAAAAAAAAACCAAAAGAGTATAATAATCTTGGAAACCAAAGGGGCAGTTCTAGATGGTCTGTATGAGTCAGACTTGACATTATGGCATTGAGTTTGTTCCTTTTTAAAGAATATTTGCATATGAAAATCTTGTAACACATGTATGGCACAATATTCAAAAAGGAGTCTCTGAGTAGCATAAACATGTAATGTGCTTACCTGCTAATGGAAGGCTTGGAAGTTTCAGTCTATGCAGATATGCCTCAGAAGAAAGTCCTGGCAATCTATTTTCTAAGCCTCAGTAATAGAAAACCCTATCAATACAGTTCTAGCCTATCATACTTGCCATTGCTAAGCATTCAAATCAACTTAATGGTCACATTTTTGAAAAGTTAATGATTATATTATTATTACATTTAAAAATCATATTGTTACTTTTGTTATAACTCAGACAACATCCAGTTGGCAGAGAGGGAAGATAGCTGTCATGATAAAATTTTGTCTGGATCAAAACCCTGAGAATTTAATTATACACAAATATCTAGATTCTACAAAGTTGCCATCAAATAATATCTTTAATATGCCATGCAGCCAAAATTTTGTTGAAGATAATTCATATATAGTAGTCTCAGAACATTAACAGGAACTCAAGGCTCACAACCATTGTGACAATTCCAATCCCTAGTGACCCTATAGGACAAAATAGGCTGCCCCTGTTGGTTTATGCAAAGGGTAAATATTGTGACAGTAGAAAGCCTCATCATTGTCTTACAGGGTGACTGGCCATTTCAAACTGCTGATTGTAAGATTAGCAGCACAACACATATCTTCCAATGCTACCCTGGTTCCTACCATTGTGATGGCTACGGCTTATGTCAATTAAGTTAGGATTGGTGCTCAAGCTATCATTTGTGTCACAGACTGATGAAACCTCCTTGATGTCATAAGCTTTTGTGTATAAGACAGAGAGACTGAACAGAGCCCAATCCTTGTTGACCTCTTTCACCTTCTGCCACAGCCGGATCTGTGTCTGCTTCCTCAATTTCCCATTGCATTATCAGCTGGTCCCCAAAGCCAGTAGACTTACCATCAGGGTTGGATTTAGTCAACCAACTTTAGATCGCTACATCCACTTGCATGTACCTCCTGGTGTCTCTGCTTCATCATCCTGCTTCCTGTTCATCAGCGTCCATGAATCGGAAGGAATCTGACTTGAACCACACTGGATGGACGACAACTGTGTAAGCAATTTCTTCATCTCAGTCTCTTTATATATGCAACAAAAATAAGTGTCACTTGTTTTACTTTGCTAGAGATGCCAACCTAATACATCCATCAACAGGCAGCTATCACAAATTAAAGCCAGATTCAGAAGAAAACATGAAATGAAGAATAACATTGTGGACTTCAATGGATCCTGGCTGAAAGTAAAGAATACCAGAAAGATGTTAATATGTGTTTTAATGACATACAGAGGCACTTATGACACACTATTACTTCCTGAATATAGATGTAAAAATACTGCAACCTTCAGTAGGGATTGCAACTCAATGCAAAGAAAACCAAAATCCTCACAGTTGGATTAATATACACCATATGATAAAGAAAATTTTTAGGTTGTTAAGGACAGACACTTAACCTAGAAGTAAGTTTCAGACATTTTTTTCCCTAATAATTTCTAACCTTAAGTAAGATCTATGGTTTCTTATTTTAAGTTGTTTAGGTGATAAAAAGGAAATCAGTTACATCCAAAAGCTGAAGTTGGAAGCAGCATTCACTTTGTATTGCCAATTTGTGTCACCGGGGAAGTTTCTAGACTTTTGAGTTTTATTTTCTAAAATGGAAATAGTAATTCGTAACAGACCTGATTACTGTCTTCTAGATTGCTACTCATACGTATCTGAGTAAAATTGTATTTCATAGTTAAGGCCTTTCTTTTGAGACATGTCTGGGTATACTCAAACCCCAATCTTTAAATGACCAGTTCAGTACCTTCCCATTTGCACCACCTAGGAATACATGCTGACAGTGTGTTTAGAAGGACTTCACTTATTTAATATTAAAATGTTTTTTTCTCTCTTGTTGAACCAAATGATATTACCTGAAATCTTTTATGTAAACATTTTTATTTATTTTTGTGGATAGTCATTTATAAGAACTTCTCATTTTTGAAATTTTCTAATTATTTTCACTTATTATTACTATTGAGAATATACAAAAGCATATACATCAATTCAGAGATTTCTCTGTGTACATTTCATTGGCATGGAATGTCTTCATAGGTGCTTCAAATTTTATAATCACCCTTGCCCTTCTTTTTCAAATTGGTTCTCCCCACTTAGCATAAACATAAAATCCCCAAACCTACTGTCATTGTGTCGATTCAGACTCATAGGGACCTGTATAGGTTTTATTAGGCTATGGATCTTTAAGCGAGCAAACACCCTTGTTTTTATCTGCAGGAAAGGCTAATGAGTTTGAACTGCTGTCCTCGAGGTGAGCAGCTCCTTACTTACCAAGCAGCTCTAGCAATGCGGCCCCTTCAATTCCCGAGGCATTCTTTCTCGCTTCTCTTGTCACTTTGATCTTAGTCCTGGGGACTTTGGACAGGTTACCAAGAAAGACAAACCTTTGAAAATTGTATCATGTTTAGGAAGTAGATGGGCACCAAGAAGAGGAAGGCACTCAACAAGATGGGTTGGCACCCGGGCTCCAACGATGGACTCAAGCATAAAGCAATCACGGAGCTGCAGCAGGACCCGGTGACGTTTCTTCTGTTGTATGTAAGGGCTGTGTGAGTTAGCACCAACAAGCAGCACCTCACGAAAAGATGAAGCTTTCAAAGGTACAGGGTTCAAGGCAGCTGCTCTTTACAAGGAAGCTCAGGGCTGTTTCTGCTGTTTAGTTTTAAAGAAACAGGACATACTTTGGTTTCAGGTTTAAATATCATATCAGAGAAATAGTTTTGGGATTCCACCCACCTAGAGAAGTCTGATTTTTTTTTTTTTTTACCATTTGGCAATCTGTTCTTTTTCTTTGACCATGATTCTTATGTAGATTCACTGATGAAAATGTTCAGTAATGGTTACTGGGCAGTATCCAGATTTTGTCTGAAGAAGAAGTCAACTCCTTCCAGTCTTGTCTAACTTTCCTCTTTCCTCAATCGTGCCAGATTGCTTTATGTTGGATTTTATCATGTTTTATAGTCAGAATGGCAAGCCCTCAGCATTTTCATATATCTTACCTAAATATACCATATTAAAAATCAAACAAAACATATTAAAAAGTTGTAAGGGTTTTGTTATGGGCAGCAACTTTTTCTTGTAATTCTCTTGTGAATAGGCATGATTTATATAATTTATTGAACATGTATTATGTGTGAGGTATTGAAATCCACTATTTCATTAAACTTCTAATCAACGGTACTCAAAATGCAAACAAAAATAGCAATTTAAAAAAAGAGTCGATTCTAACTCAGAAACCTTGAGTCTTGTTATTGAGACTGTCCATCTGTACAAGAGCAGGGACTTCATTTTCCTGTTGCAGGCTGGTGACTTTTCTGTCGCAGACTGACTTTGCAGTTAGCTGTGCACCACCTAACTCACAGTGCCACCTAGACTCATTAACAACTCTACCAGGAAGGAATATTGATTCATCTTGCATCATAAAAGAGAATAATGGGGTAGTGTAAAACAACATGCTGAAAGCCATGCACATTGTAAATGGTCAAGTCAAAATCTTATATCCACGTAATCTGATATCAGCGACAAATTTTCTAGTGATTATACTTCAGAGTCTTTACAGAAAGTGCCATTACAGGGACTAAGAAAAGTTATCTGTAGATCCTTGAAGCCCAAGTTGGCAGCTTGTCTCTATTCTATTTCCTGTGGCTTTGTTTGTTTGCTTCTTTGAACTATTCCTAGAACAGAATGAAACCTGGCTCATCTTACATCGGCCTCTTTCAACATGCAGCATCACCTGTCTCCTTCGCCCCCACCCCTCTTTCTCTCAGCACTGCAGAAAGGCTTTGGTGTTCTTCACACAAATGTAAAAATGTCACTTGGGTTCTTTACCACAATAGAAAGGTCTTCTCATTTAAAAACTTCATCAGAAAATGCAGCTTGAGGCTGAGGCTACATGCAGTCTGATGATGCATTAATGCCCTGTTGGATGGGGGTGGACTATGTTGATTGTGAAAATGTGAGAAACGGTTTAGCAACAGTGCATGTCCCTCAAAGCAGCATAAAGAGATTTGCAGGAAAGGTCTAGAGCTCCCCTTGGTCTGAGGGTGGTCATTCATAAGAACAAAGACCGCACAGCTAAACTAAAATTAGAGGCAAAATAAAGTTCTCCGAGGAAAACTAACTCAAGTTCTGCTGTGTTTGTTAGAGACTGCTGGGAGCAGAAAGCACATTTCCTCCTGTTTCTTAGTGAAATCGAAGGGGAGAGGCAACTGTATTAGTATTTCACTCTGGCCTTACTGACGGGTGCTGAATTCAGCCTAATTAAGATGGATTTTGTCATCCCTAGTTAAAACGCACCCCACATCCACTGTGGAGCCTCCTGTGGGAGTGAGGGGAGGCCAAAGAGGCGCATGTGTGAGTAATAAAGAACGGGCTCCCCATCCATCAAGTTGATAGGCACAAATAAATACATAAGCAACGGGGCGGCCCTGTGAGTGGTTCCTGACGACAGCAGAAGGCATCGTGAGAAAGGAAATGAGATCTGAATAGAAATGAGAATATAGTTTGATCAGATTCCCAAGGACCATTTTACTTCAGACAGAGACTATTTCTAAAAATGAATTCACCCTTCCTGGTCTATCTTTTCTCACAGATGGGAATCACTCAAAGAGCTATATAAATGTAGATTCATTGGCCTGAGGTGCACAGCCTGTGTCTGTTGGAGTGGAATCGCAGTAACCAGTATTTATTAAGCACCTGGGGGCATAGGGGTTTTGTGATACACAAAGTCAGCAGTTCAAAACCCCCAGCAGCACTGCGAGAGAGCCTTTTTATTTCTGTGACAAGCTCCAGTCTCTGAAACCTCCAGTGGCAGTCCTACATCTCCGCTATACAGTCAGTTCGTGTGGGAAGGGAACTCAGTAGCACAGAGTTTTAGGCAAATTTTTCTCTTATAATGTTACAAAAACACATAATGTGTGTATGTCATACACATATGCAATTCTTATTAATATTCATATTGGATCAACTATTTAATAATCCACACAGCTATTAACAGAGAAAACCTTGTCCCCAGGCTCCCTACTCTCACCTCCCAAGCACATTCCCGCTCTCTTCAAAATGAAAAATAGGATTAATTCTGTTAATTACAAATGATAAATATATAATATCAAATGTAATTTTGTAATCAATTTAGTACTTTAATATTTCATGCAATTT
Source organism: Nesogale talazaci (assembly GCA_004026705.1). NCBI lineage: Eukaryota > Metazoa > Chordata > Mammalia > Afrosoricida > Tenrecidae > Nesogale > Nesogale talazaci. Next base: position 14,136 of record PVJH01004904.1, on the reverse strand, counting down.
ATGCCCAAACATTAACCATATTTTCTGGATGATTTTATCTTTTAACCAGTTTCTGTATGTTTGTTTTCAATCTCCCTTATTTTATGATTTTTCTAAAGAATACTTTGAAAGCAATAAAAGTCACCCATTAAGATGTGGAAACATTAAATACAATTACACAACACAATAAAAGGTAGGGATGAAGGTGTGTGGTAATTTCATGAGTTTATGTCAGATAGATATCGTGGCTTGGGTTGGAATCAAATCTGTCAAATGTGTGACAGCTTGATGGCATCTACTTGGAAGCACGATCTTTTGTGTAAGATTGAGGGACCCTGGGAACCGTTCTCTCTCTCTGTCCTTCTACTTTCCTGCCGACTGGAAGTCTGCCAACCTTGAGAGCTGCCAATTCCCTGGCCTGCCCCCACTCACTTTGGGTTCATGGGCCTGTGCAGCCCTCTGCCTTGATCCTCTGGCTTCCTGGTTCACCGCTCTCAATTACCAGCCGGAGTCTCCAGGAGTCTGACGAGGTACTATGGACTAGCACTAGAGTTATGGATTTGAGTTGGACTAGGTTGGGATGTCTTCATGATACATAATTACACCTTATACATACATGAGTGCCACTGGATTTGTTCAATCTGGCCTAACACACATGGAAATGAATAAATTGCAAGAAAAAAATCAAGGGAGCAATGAATGAATATAATTTAACTCTCAATTTTTGTTACCATAAACCTTCTTCCTCAGTCAGAAAGATTAAATTGATAAAACCAGATACTCAATCAACTGTTGATTTTGTTAAATACTGTTGAGTCTGTTGCAACTCATGACAATCCAATGTCAAACAGAACCAAACATGCCTGATCCAGTGCCGTCCTCATAATGGTATTGTCTGAGACCATTTTGGAGGTACTGTTTCAATCCATTTCACTGAAGGTCTTTTATTTTTTGCTGCCCTCAGTATTACAAAGCATGATGTCCTTTTCTATGTACTGGGTCCTACCGACATGTTCAAATTATATGAGATGAATCTAACCATCATATCTTCTAAAGAGTACCCGTCTGTACTTCTTCTAAGACAGAACAGGTGTTCTCTTGAAAGTCCATGTCACTTTGTATTCTTTGAGAGCATCATAATTCAAGTAAATTGATTCTTCTTATTCTTCTTTGGTCTTTTGCACTCAATGTCCAACTATCATGTACACATTAAACATTTGAAAATATCTGGCTTGGGCAAGGTGCACCTTAGTTCTCAATGTGGCACACTTTACCCAATACAGTGGGTTCATCCTTGATCTCTTGAATGTTGTTTCAAAGAACATTGATTGTTGAGCTAAGAAAGGTGAAATCTTTAACAATTTCAGTCCTTCCTCCTTTTATCATGATGCTATCTATAAATCCAGCTGTGAGAATTTTTGTTTTCTTTTCACAGTATTGTAATCCATACTGAAGACTTCAGTCACTTATCAGCAAGTGTTGTGCTGCTTCCATCTGCATATGGAAGGCTGTTAACAAGCTATCTTCTAAAGTTGATATCAAGCTCTTCTTCATATAATCCAGCTTCCTTAATTATTTGCTTGGTGTACAGATTGTACTAGTTTGGATAAACTAGGGAAACAAATATACAGAAACATAAGTATAAGAGTGTTTTTATATAAAGTGTAAATGTACATTAATAAATCATTCCAACACGGTGCTGTCCAAGTCCATAAATTCAACCTTAGTCCATATGTCTGACACAGATCTACAAAGTCCCCCTCAATCTCTCAAAACACACGCAGTGACACTAATTGTAAGAGGAATGCTGAATCAGTGAGGATATAATAATCTCAGTACTGGAAGGGGTCTTCACATAGATGCTCCAGCACCCAGGACTGCATCAGGATAAGTCCATGTGGCTCCTCTTCAGGGATGTCTCAGAGAAAGTGAACCTTGTCAACTGAAGCAGGGAACTGGCTAAGGAAGCTGCACCTGGTCCGACCATCAGAAAGCAAGCCACTCAAAACCTAGAAAATGTGATACTTACCAAGCCATTTATCTCTCTGCCGGTCAGTTAATCCCACATGAATTTATTGACCAGGTTGGCACAATAAATTTTAAGTATCTCACAGATTGAATAGGTATAGTAAGATATTAAATTGGTGACATACTTTCCTGATTTCACATCCTGCAGTATCCCCTGTTGTGTTTGTACAACACTCTCTTGATACATGTACAGGTTCTCCATAAGTACAATTAAAATACTCTAACTCACTGCTGTCGAATCAATGCTGACTCATAGGATTCCAGGAGTATAACACTTCATGGGAGGCAGAAACCTCATCTTTCTCCTAAGAATTCACTAGTGGTTTTGATCTGCTGATCTTGTGGTTAGCAGCCCAACTTGTATCCACTATGCTACCAGATCTTCTCAAGTTCAACTAGGAGCCCTGGGATTCCCATTATCCTCATAATTCATCATGCTATACGTAGTCTAACACTGGGGTAGCTAATAAAACACAAGCTAACAGCTTTCTGGTATTTTCTGTTTTCAGCTGAGATACATCAGACAACAGTAATAATATCACTTGTTCCACCTCCTCTTATGAATCCAGTCTGAATTTCTGATAGTTCCTTTTAATAACCACTGTTATTTTTGTTAAAATTGACAGCAAAAAATTGACTTGCATTTAATATCACTGATATTGTTTATAATCTGTGTATTCTATTAGGTTATCTTTCTTTGGAATGTGTATAAATATAGCTCTCTTCCAGTCATTTGGCCAGCTGTGCTCCAAATTTCTTGGCATAGTCAAATGCTCCCAGTGCTTCATCAAAAAGCTGAACATTTCAAATGATATTCTATCAATCCCTAGAATCTTGTTTTCAGAAAATGCTTTCAGTGCATTGGACATCTTTCATTAATACCTTTGGTTCTTGAACATATGCTGCCTCTTGAAATGGTCAAATGTAAATGAATTCTTTTTATTAGAGTAACACGGTGTATGCTTCCCATCTTCTTTTGATACTTCCTACTCTCTCAACATTTGGTCCATAGAATCTCTCAACATTTCAACGGCAGGCTTGAATTATTTCTTTTGTCTTTTCAGTTTAAGATATGATTAACATGATCTCCTGTGTTATTTATAACTGTAAGTCTTTCATCAGAATATTTCACTTCACCTTCTTGGGCTACCCTTTGAAATTTTCCATTCACATCTCTGAATTCACTCTCATATTGGCTGCAGCTGTTATATGATTAAGTGCACAGTTCAAAGAATCTTCTGATATCTACTAAAGGAATCGAACACTTTTTTAAAGTCTGTTTCTCTTCATGCGCCATAACCCCCTTCCTAATAATATAAGCTAGCCAATACTTGAAAAGAAAGTTGTATGACTTCTTTAGTATTTGACTCATTGTTTCTTTAGCATTTGGATTCCAATACCAACATTCTTTTTTATAGTATATAATTGCTACTATCAGTATTCCTGGTGGTGTAGTGGGCTACATATTGCATTGCTAACCACAAATAAGAAGTTCAATCCTACCAACTGGCCCAGGGGAGGAGCACAAGGCTTTCTACGGGCTTATAAAACCTACATCCTGAGAAACACACAGGGCTAGTTCTATGGAGGGTCACTGTGAGTTGGAATTAACTCTACAGAGGTGAGTTTGTTTGTTCTTGGATTTGATTTCTACTACAACTACTTTACAAGAGCTGTAGCGCTTGGGTCTATTTTTTTTCCATTCATAAAAGAGAATAATATTAAACTTCACTTAGGAGGCCTTGTACTTCTACTATAATATTTTCCCTTTGGCTCCTGTTTGCTTACCAAAGTTCAAAAACCCAGTTCTTCCGTAATCTCTTTGGAAAAACTCTCTCTGACCATTGTTTTTTCCTATGCCACTAAATATTCTATTTTATTCTACTTTTACATTATTTGTCTTTTATTTTACTTTGTCCTTTGTTTCTACAACATTGAATTCTCTCCTTTATTCTACTCTGTTTCCAATGGGCACATATAGCTATTGATATATTCACCACATTATGCTGCTAGGCAGTAAAATATTGATGATTTATGTGTGTATCTTATAAAGAGCTATTTATATTTTTAAGGTTTCCATTTTCTCACCTGAAAAATGATAATGATAATAGCATTCAATTAATAAGCTTGGGTACATCAACTGAAACAAGGCAGGTCATAGGTTGCTCAATCAATAGTAGTTGTTGGTGCTATTATAAGTCATCATATTTCTGCATGAATTTAATTCCATGTGAATTGTGTTGATGAACATCCCCTACTCTCACTATGTTCTAATGCCCCTTGCAATGGCTACACAGAATGCACAGAGAAGATTCACGATTGAAGGGCTTCTTACGGACATTAGTAAGTTGTAATACACATGAGAAATGCTCGGGACATGTTGCAAAGTCCTTGCAGGATTGCTATTAGATGCCAAGACCCTGGAAAGGAACATCGTGCTTGATAAAGTGAAAAAAAGAAAGGCCCTTGACACAGTGGATACAATGATGGGCTTGAACACCACACCAAATGGTGAGAATGGCACAGGATTAGGTCATGTTTTGGTCAGTTGTACATAGGGTCACTGTAAGTTGGAATAGATGGGGCAGCACCTAATGACATTAATGGATGCCAAAAGGGCATACCACTCAGCTGTAAACCTCAAGTCAAAGACATTCAGCTTACGCAATGTGGATCAGCAAACTCAGCTCCCTGAATTAAGTATTTAGAGTTATCTAACTCAAAGTTCCTTAGTTCCATATTCATGTGTAAGAAAGCCTTGCTAATCCAATTAAGTGTCCAGAGACACCAAATTCCAGAATCCAGTCTCTTGGCCTCCAACACTCGGCTTTATTTGTTTTGTTGGCTTCAAAGTCCACCACTCTATTTCCTCTTTTCGTTCCTGGTTCAGATGCTGTTTCTGAGGTGTCACAATTGTCATCTAGATCCAGGAGATTTATTATGTAGGGACATCAGGGTCCAGTGGAAGAACTCCACTCCTGTTTCTTGCTGATAATAAATCTGCCATCCCCCCCCCACCTGCCCTCATCTTCTCAAAGGGATTATGTTATCCATAGTAGGATGATATTCTAGTTAATCCTGTTTAAAATTACGCACAAGTGAACTCAAGCTTTATCTTCCCCCTCCTTCTAACCAGACTCATTCATTTAATGGTCATTTTGTGGGAGTGAGAGATTCTAGTTAGACAAACCACATTCATATAACTCAGTGTCCTCTACCATAAATTTCAATATTACCACTCAAGGCTTAGATTTGTTATCACCAATTTGAAAACATCAACATGTGCTTGTCTGTTTGTTTTACTGAGGTCATTTGTGTGTTGCTGTGATGCTACAAGATATATCATTACTATTTCAAAAGCCAACAGGGTCGTCCAATATAAAGAAGTTTCCAGACTAAGAACAGACTCCAAAATGAAATAGAATATCCACTGTTAAGGAAGAGTTACTGAAACTTTACGCATAGTGCTGATATTTTGCAGGATACTGAAGGTATAATTAATAAAATAATAATGTCAGACATAATACCAGAATATGAGTCTCTCAGGTCCAAAGACACTCAAAGAATGGCAGAGAAAGAGTCACCATCTCAAAGCAAAGTCAACTATAATGATACGAGTGGAGTAAAGTATTCTGGATCTTTATTTGCTGATGAAAAGGAACAGTAACAAACTTCTATCAATAATTGAAATTTGAAAGAACAAAATATGATCTATGAAAAATTGGAAGACAAAAAATGAAATGAAACCCAAATTGATTAATAACTTAGTTGTCAGTGAGCTGAAATGGACTAGTGTTGACCATTTTGAATGAGAAAATCATATGTTGAGAATAACACAAGATACATGTGTTTCACTGATTATCAAAGATGTAGCTTTATGTCTGAGATAGGATTATATCTCTCCACATGGATGAAAATTCAATCAATCCAACTATTATTCACTTTTATGCATCAAACACAAAAGCTAGTGATGAATAAGTTGTAGAATTCTATCAGCAGCTTCAGTCTGAAATTTACCAAACATACAATAAAGATACATTGATAATTATTGTTGAGTGCCAAAATTGGAAACAAAAGGATGAAACAGTAGCTTGGAGCATATGGCCTTGATGATTTCATGATAGACATTTGCAAGATCAACAGCTTCATAGTATATGACTTTTTCAACAACACAATAGATGACTATACACATGAACTACTTGAGCAGGAAAGCATAGAAATCAAACTGATGACATCTGTGGGAAGAGACGTTGGAGAAGCTCAATGATCTAAGCAGATCAGGGTGTGACTATGGAACATATCACCAATTGCTTAGCTGTTAGTTCAGGTTGAAGCCAAACAAAATAAAAACAGGTGTACACACCCTCAAATATGACCTATCTGAATTTCAAGGCTATCTTGAGAACAGATTTGCTGCATGGAACACTAAGGATAGGAAACCTGAAGTGCTGTAGGAGGACATCAAGAACATCGCTCATAAAGGATGGGAAAAAGCAAGAAAGAAAAGAGCAAAGTGGAAGTCCAAAGAGACCTTGAAAATTGCTCTTAATTATAGAGGAACTGAGGTAACTGAAATAAATGATGAAGTCAACGAGGCAAATGAAATAATGATGAAGGAATCACATGCAAAAATGTACTTGATACAATTGATATATGGATTGTGATGAGTTGTAAAAGCCCCAATAAAATAATTGTTTCTAAAAAGAAGTGATGAACTCAGACAATTTCAAAGGATAGCTCAAGAATATAAAGCCATAAAGTATAAAGAAATGTGGAAAAACCTAGAATTAGAAGAACAAAATGAAGACATGCTCATTATGTCTGAAACTGAAAGAACTCAAGGTAAATTTATACATCGAGTTTCATTATTGAATTATTTTTATGAGCAAAATATTGAATAATGTAGGAAACATTAAAGGATCTGGGAAAAATGCAAAGTCACTGTCCCAAAAAGAATTCGTTTACCATTAATCATTTGAGCAAGTAAAGTCTGAGCAAGAACCAATGGTGCTAAAGGAAAAGTTCAAGCTCTTTTGAAAGTCATAGCCAAAGCCAAGGCTCCAGGAATTGGTGGGATGCATGTTGAAATGCTTCCAGTGACTGATGGAAACACTCGCTGGAAGCAATCAGTCTTCTATACCACGAAATTTGGAAGACAGATCCATTGCCAATTGACTGGGAGAGGTCCATACTTGTACCAATTCCAAAGAAAGTTGACCCAGTAGTATGCTCAAGTTATAGAATGATATCATTAATATCACACTCAAGTACAATTTTGCAGTAGAGCACTACAATATTGGAAGTTTTCAGAGGTTCAGACTACATTCAGAAGACTTGAGAAAAGGATAGCATTGCTGACATCAGATGGATTATGGTTGAAAGCAGATAATTATTTATGTTTTCATGACAATGTCAAGGCATTGGATTGTGTGGTCATAACAAACTATGGATGGTCTTGAGGAGAATGGGAATTTCAAACACCTGACTGTGCTAATGTGGAAACCTGTAGACAGATGAAAGAGCAATTTTGCAAACAAAACAAGGGAATAGGGTCAGGTTTAAAATCAAGAAAGCTGTGTACGAGGGGTGCTCCCCAAAAAACGATGTTCATTTTTTTTTATGTGAGGAGGCTAATGCATTTGGAACTTGTTGCACCAGGTCAGATCGCTAATCATTTTTTCTATTTAGATTCTGAAAAGATTGTGTAACAACATGTGACAAAAGTGGCCTGATTTGTGGCAGATGGGGAATTATTTTGCCACTACGACAATACACCGGCTCATGCAGCCATCTCAGTATGCCAGCTTGGGGTAAAACACAGCATGCCTCTCTTGTCCCATGCACCCAACTCACCTGACCTTTCATTTTGTTTCCATGAGGAAAGCTGTCAGCCGTCCAAACAGATGAGCTTCAAAAATGTTTTCAAGAATGGAATGGCAGATTTCACATATGTGGTCATTATAATAGAGAGTTCATTGAAGGTGATAAAGTGGCTTTATACAATTATTAAATAAATAGTTTTGAAAATAAATTTCAGTTTTGGGGGATACTCTCCTATGTGAGGGTTGTGTCCTTTCATCATATTTACTCAATCTGTATGCTGAGAAAAAGTCAGAAGAGCTGGATGATATGAATAAGAATGTGGCAACAAGATTGGGGGAAAACTTGCTAACAGCCAATAATATGAAGACAACACAAACCTGCTTATTGGCAGTGAGACTGACTTGAAACACTTGCAGATGAAAATCAAGGATTTCATCCTTTTGTGTAGAGGACTAAAAGCTTAACACTTAGACCAGTGGGGGTCATCATGACAAATGGAGAAAAGATGGAAAATTTCAAGAATTTAATCTTACTTGCATACAGTCAATTATTTTGGAAGTAGCAGTCAAAAGATCAAAGACCCATTGAAGAGGGTAAATCTGCTGCACAAGACCTATTTACAGTGTTGGAAACAAGGATGCCATTTCCACGATCAAAGTGCACTTGACCCAAGCCATGGTGTTTTCAATTGCCTCATAGGCATGTGAAAGTTGGACAACGAATAAGGAAGATGATGGAAGAAGTGAAGCCAGAATATTCCATCTAGGCAAGGGTGAGGAGACTTCCCTTCACGTACTTTGAACATGTTGCAAGATGAGAAGTCATGCTATCCCGCGAGGAGGATCTCTTGCAGGTTAAGTAGAGGGGGCAGGAAAAAATGAGAAGGACATAAGCAAGATAAAACTGGCACAGTGAGTGTAACTAGACACTCAAACACAACCCTTTTGCACTTGATGGGATCTAATAAGAACTACATTTGAGTAGCAACATGAGGATAATGATAAAATTATCATTTAAAAAAGTTTAGTGTCTTCATTGCTGCTTTCAAGAGCTTTGGTTGTGGAGTCATTGTTATTGTTTTTGTGTGTGCGTTTATTTTACTGATTGGGGTTTTCCATTTCAGCCCATTAATTTTTTTCTTAAATCATTTTATTGGGGACTAGTGCAACTCTTATCACAATCCACACATACATCCATTGTGCCAAGCATATTTATACATTTGTTCCCCTAATCACTCTCAAAACACTTACTTTCTACTTTCTACTTTCCCTGGTATCCACTCATTTCTCCCCTCCCTCTTCACTTCCCCCTCTCCCCTCTCCGATAAACCCTTGATAATTTATAAACTATTATTATTTTATCATCTCTTACCCTTGACCCACTTCAAACTGCCTGACAAGAAAAGGAATTACAGGTCTCTCTCCTTTTCCAATCGTGGATCTCTGTAAGAACTACTACCACTACTGTTCCTAGAAAGGTGCTGTGCTCAGCCAGCTAGAAGGTATCTCTAAGAGGGCCTGAGGCAGTTAGGTGTAAAGTAGATCAATGCAGTCTGTGGGAATCTACGGATCTGGAAAGGACGTAGTGTTGCTGGCTTAAATGTGGCTTACTTCAGTTAGGTTAGAATACAGTTTGTTTGTTTTTTTTTTGGGGGGGGGGCATCACTACCCTCTGGTGGTCGTGGGAGCTACCCAGCACTGCTCCTGAGAGCCACTGCTGGATTTGAACCGCCAAGCCCGCGAGTCGCAGTCCCTCACTCAACCATTTACCCCACCGGGGCTCAGCCGGTGTTTTGGTTTTTTTTTTTGGTGTTTTTATCCCTAATAATCTTGTTTCTCAATATTGGGAAATCTTCCCATTACTGCCTTCTGTATAAATGAAAGAATAAGTCACAGTGAGGAGAGAGTAAATTAAAAAGTAAAGAAAAATCTATTTGCCCTATAGAATTTTGAAAAAGAGAAAAATTTAGAAGGACATATACAAAGGATGGATACACTGAGATAGAAGGGATATAGATTATATTGAGGGATGTATATTACCTTTAAACTCCTATCTAAAGAGACTCCTTTATCAATCACACAAGATATAAGAACGGGAAGGTATTAGCCTTCAAGTAATAAGCACAGAGAGACTTGTGATATGAGGAAAACATGAAAAAGCAGGTGTGAAGCTTTGCAAAGCAGACATTCTTGGAATTCAAAATTACTTTCTGAATGTAAATAATTCCGGTCTTTTGCTTTATTGGCTTCAGAATATTAGCTAAGAGTGTGGCATATATCCTTTCTTCTCAGGCAAGACAGAAAAGAGAAAAAATTTTGGAAATTTGAATACATCTGAGAAATGAGTTATAAGTACTAATTATAACAGTTATTGATTACACGCAGAAAAAATTTTGAAATGAAGCTTCAAGTGCAGAAAACATGCTATAAATCTTCTGTCTCCAGTACATGTTTTATATAATACAAAAAGAGATAGGGTATATATATATATATTTCTAAAACTAAATGACTATAATGACATAATTATATTGAAATATCCCATGAGGATAAAGACATAGTCAAAGAATATGAAATGACATTATAAAACCTACTAATTTTTTCTAAAGTTTTTGCATTGTAAATGGTAAAATCAGTAAAAATATGAAGTAGGGTTCAACTAGTAGATGATATATGTTGTAATCATAGGAATAATATAGATCAGAGGAATAAAATGAAATAAATGAGTTAATGGAATAAAGATGCTCAAACATTCTCAAAATCAATAAAGAAGAAAAAGAAGAGAAATCATGTTAGATGAATAGGAAGCAAGGACATTATAGAGATAAAGCAACATATTCTTGTAATGACTTTAAGTACTGCAAATTACTTTAACATATGCAAATTATCAAACTGGATAACAATATAATATCCAATTATGCTATTTTTTAAGACGTGTAGTTCAAATATAAGTCTGTAAAAAAGAGGATAGAGAAACAAGTGCACCATAAACACTAACCTAAATAAAAGTGTAATTAAACTGAATAGAGATTATACTTTTAGTAAGTATTGCTAAATTTAAGGCCATTTCATAATGAAGAATTAACTCAACATGAAAGTACAGCAATTATAAACTTATATATCTAAAAGTGTAGCTTCAATATATGTAAAGCAAAATTTGAGTGGACAGAAAGGAGAAAAGACAAATCAAATGTTTAGGGAAGTTTCAAGATTAATATAAAGGACACCGTTTTAACCTATATTTAATATCGCCAATATTAACTATCAATTTTACCTGGATAATCTTCCTATATATTATAAACATGTCTATTTTTCTTATTTGTTAGTAAGTTGCAGATGTCAGTCCTCGCTATGCTTTAGTATTTCAGTGTTCTTTTCCTCTGAACATGGATATACTTCCAGACACCCATTCTGTGGTGATCAAAATCAGGATATTAACATTAATCTAATATCCACATCCAATGAAAGTGAGTCAATTCTGACTCATATCAGTCCTGTAGCATAGAGTAAAATTGCTGAATAGAGTTTCTACAATAACAAATCTTTATAGTAGATCACCACCTCTTTCATCTGTGTTGTGGCTGTGTTTTAGAAATGAAGCTCTTCCAATTAGCAATCAAGTTCTTAACCACTGGACCTTCAGGCCTCCTTCACTAAGATAATTACACCTTCCAAGTCAAAGGCTCATGCAAATTTTGCAGTTCACCTCCAAGATAGATTGAGCAGACAGTCTAATAACAGCAATATAGACTGATTAGACAGCCTAACAACAGCAGCAACATTCTTGTTTTCAGATCTGTTTTTGGAGCTATTTGGGGCACTGATTCAGAAAATTGCATTGGATAGACTGCATCAGTCTAATTTTTATTTTTGGTGTTTACCTATATTCTCTGCTATTGAGTTCTACTAAGTTACCATCCTAATTTTAAATGAGACGATTCAGATGCCCCAATTATAGAGTAAGGCAACAAAATGTAAAAAAAAAAAAATTGAAAAAATTTAGGTAGGGATATATGGACTCATGGTGGCTAGATGCTTATGCGTTGAGCTACTGACAATAAGGTCAGTGTTCACACCACCAGTCAGCCCGCAGTCTTCAGCGGATTGAAAGGTTTGGAAACCCAAAGGGACAGTTCCTCTCTGCCAATTCTACGGTGCATGAGAAGGTCACTATCAGTAACAATTGAAGAATCGATGATATGGCAGAGGTCATTCAGTCTTTTTGCTGTGGGAGGCTGTGCAATACACCCAGAGACAAAAAATTGGATATTGGAAATGCAGAACACAATTTGAGAAGAGAGGAAAAGAAAGAAGAAAATTGAAACTGGAAGCAGTGAGGGGAATTTAGAGTATCAAAAATATTACATTTCTTTTTGTTGGTGTCACTGCCCTCTGATGGGATTAGGAGGCCCAGCCTTGTTCCTGGATTTGAACTGCCAACCCGGTGGGCTGCAGTCCTGCACACAACCACTATGACTGGGGCACAGTCCAATATAACATTTCATAGTCATTTTCATAAATATTTTGTAGATCTAAATTTCTCTTTTTCAAATTATACAGTAAGCATTTCAGGACACATGTTACTATGTAGAAGTCACTAGCTAATCATTGACTCTAAAATTCTTTATAAAAAGTATCTAAATTTCATTTCAGAGTTGGAGATGTTGTTCTATGTTAAAATTACTGGAACATTTGAAAGCATTTTCACAATGCTGATTATGGCAGATGTAGTTAGGTGAAAATGTAATATTTTTTCACTTGATCCCCTTTTGACACATTTTAAAGTTACTTCCAATTTTAAAAATTGTGAAGGGGAAGAGCACATGAATTGAGGCTCTGGTTTCTCCCCTCTGACCATAGAAAAAGGGGATGTACACCAAACAACCTTGTTGTCATACAGAGTACATTGGAACGTGGATTATTGCAGATGCACAAAGGTTAAAGTTTAACACTATTATTTTATTCCCTTTTTGACACATTTTAAATTTGTTCTATTTTTTTATATTTACACTACCTGCTTTCATTTCAATTGAGGGTTTTCTCTTATTTTATTTTGTCATCTTTTTTGGTATGTTTTTCTGTACAAGAAATCCAGAGTAAGTAAGTATACAGACAGCAACTGGATTAATGGTTTATTTGTGTATAGCAGTGAGGTTGAGGGGAACTAGTAACAATGAGAACAAGAAAGAATAAAATGTTCTAAAATTTATTGTGGTGATGATTGTGTAGCTCTTTAACATGCTTTAACCATTAAGTGGGATGATATGTGAATTATATGCCAATAAATTCATCATAAAGTTACTGGAATATTCTACTGTTAATAAAGGAGCTTGATCACTGACAGACTCATTTTAGGTTTCAGAACATTTTGACCTCTATTGTTCCAAATTCACTGCTAGTCACTGGTTACATTGCATAGCAACTCTACAGGCCAGAATAGGAAGTCTGTGGGTTTCGGAGGCTTTCAGTCTTTCTGTGAGCAGAGTATCTCATCTTTCTTTTGCAGAAGGGCTAATGGGTTCAAATAGCTGACCTTGTGATTTGTAGTCAAACCAAAAAAACCATTCTGCCACCAGAGGTCCTTATTTATTGCACGGGAACTCTTAACTCTAGCCCATTTTTAAAAAAAGCAAATTGGCTCATCTTTCTCCCATTACTGTGTTGCATCCGACGTGTACCTCCCTGGGTTTGGTCTTCCCTTCTCCCCTTACCCTACTTCTTGGACCAATTTTTATGGTACAGAAGTTTTCTCTTTTATACTCACCATACTGTTTCTACTTACCTCAGAGGGCTCATGTAGTATTTCTCCTTTTGTGATTGACTAACTTCGCTTAGCATAATTTCCTCCAGTTTTTCCCACGCAGAGATGTGTTTCATGTGTTCATCCGAGCTTTTCAGTGAGGCATAGTATTCCATTGTGTGTATGTGCCAGAGTTTGCTAATCCATTCATCTACTGATGGAAATTTAGCTTGCTTCCATGTCTTTGCGATTATGAATTGTGCTGCAATAAACATTGGCGTGCATACCGCTGGCTGTGGTTTATTTCTTGCCTCTTCTGGGTATATACTCAATAGTGGTATAGCTGGATCGTAAGGTAGTTCAAATTCCATTTTCATTAAATATCGCCAGACTGCTTTCCACAGGGGCTGTACATATCTACACGACCACCAACAATGTAGAAGTGTTCCTATTTCACCACACCCACTCCAACATTTGTTGCACTCTGATTTTCTGATCTGGGCTAGCCTTAAGGGTGTTAGATGATATCTCAATGTTGTTTTGATTTGCATTTCTCTGATGGCTAGTGAG
>PVJH01004903.1:0-119140 GCA_004026705.1 Nesogale talazaci | reverse complement strand
GATTAGCAAACTCTGGCACATACACACAATGGAATACTATGCCTCACTCAAAAGCTCGGATGAACACATGAAACACATCTCTGCGTGGGAAGAACTGGAGGAAATTATGCTAAGCGAAGTTAGTCAATCACAAAAGGAGAAATACTGCATGAGCCCCCTGAGGTAAGTAGAAACAGTATGGTGAGTATAAAAGAGAAAATGTCTGTACCATAATAATTGGTCCAAGAAGTAGGGTAAGGGGAGGAGGGAGGACCAAACCCAGGGAGGTACACGTTGGATACAACACAGTAAGGGGAGAAAGATGAGGGGGTAGAGGGGATAGGGAGATAAAAGGGAGTTCAAAAAGGAAAGGATAGCAGAGGGAAAAGGGCACTAATCTACCTGGGGTTGGGCAGGGAGAGTACTGGTCTACTCTTCACAGAAACCCGAGTGGGCAAGCAGTTCCTACCACAAAACACCCTGTATGACAGAGTAGATGCATGGAAGGATGCAAGAAAAGAGAGAGCTACAGAGCTGGAAGCAACAGAGTCTGATGGGCTCCCTCTCTAGAAGTGGGCATGGCAGAGAACAGGCTGGGGGAGGGGCCAACATCCCACACCCACAGGGAAAAATACAAGAAGGGAGGAAGAGGAAGAGTCCTGAACAATACTTGTGAGATTTTGTAGAAGTGGCGGGATTTGTTTCTTGTTCTAGTGTTGTTAATGATACGGGCTCCTTATGTGCCCTTAGTAGTTCAGTTTTTGTTTGTGGCAGCAATAGGGCTTTTACCCAGTTATCCAGCATTTTGGACAGAGTTATGTGTGCTAGCCTTTCTCCTTCCAGACATAGATATTATTCCTGGAAACGAACCTGTCCCTATCCCTACTACTGATTACATGGCAGGAAGAGCTAAAGGGCAGTGCAACTAGGTGCCCTATTTGTAAGATTAGGGATCAGTACTGCAGTGGCATTTGGAACTGCAACATACCAAGTTATCTAGGCAGCTAATCTTGGATATGCAGGTCTCATCAGGCACTACACAAGATTTGCAAGATCAGGTAGATTCTTTAGCAGAAGTAGTATTACAAAATAGAAGAGGTTTAGATTTACTTGCTGCAGAGCAGGGAGGTATTTGTTTGGCTTTACAGGAAAGATGCTGTCTTTATGTCAACAAATCTGGAATCGTAAGAGACAAAATCAAGTGGCTGCAAGAAGACTCGGAGAAGAGAAGAAAGGAGTTGACCACCGATCCACTGTGGACAGGGCTCAATGGACTGTTGCCTTACCTCTTGCCACTGTGGGGCCCCCTCTATTCAACAACCTCATAGCATTTATTAAGTAACAGATTGAGACCATTCAAGCAAAGCCCCTGCAAGTTCATTACTGTCGCTTGGAGATGAGCGATCTTGAACAGAGTGGCACACACGACTAGTATGTGATAAGACCCTCTGCCTCCGTGAGCTGAACTTGACAGCCAATGACGGGTAAGATCAGGAGCACTCTTTACCAACCTAAGACAGGCCATGGTGACATTAGAAGGCCATTGACCGATGACGGGTAAGGACTGAGTGTGTGTCCTGACAACCTAAGACAGGGGGAGTTCCCGGGAGAATATTACTTGAAAAAATAAAAAAGGGGGATCTGTCAGGAGCCGTCTGGCCCAGACATAAGTGACCTGGCTACAGGCTGGATATGCTTGAACTCTGTTGCAGTTTGTTGCCTGGGGTTTGTAGTTTGTCGCCTTTGTAACTGTAAACAGCCCTGGTCTCTGAAGCCTGACTTGCAGCTGTGCTGCCATTCACTTGTTAATTTTGAAGATCACAATATGCTAATTGCCTAAGCTTGCTTGCCCTATAAAACTGGTTTACTTCTCCCAAATCAGGAAAAATAAAAGAACCCCACCCCACCCCATCCCAGAAAAGATGTAACTACTGAAACAACGTATGTATGTATGTATGTATACATTATGATGAGTGCTGTATGAGTCCCCAATAAAATGAATTAAAAAAAAGAACAACTAGAAGCAAACCAGCCTGTGTTATCATGAGGTGTCGATGGGATCAGGTATCAGACTTCTAAGACACAGAACAAAATCATACCCATTGTGAATGGAGAGGAGACCCAATGCCCATCTGTAGAGAATTGGACATCCCCTCACCGAGGGGGTCACTGAGGGGGAGCAATGAGCCAGTCAGGGTGCAGTATACCACTGATGAAACACACAACTTTCCTCTAGTTCTTTGGGGCTTCCTTCACCCCACTATTATGACCTACTTTCTATCTTATAAATTAAATTAGACCAGAACATGCACATTGCTACAGATAAAAGCCTGAAACACAGGAAATCCAGGCTAGATAAACTCCTCAGAGCCAACAATGAGAGTACAGATACCAGAAGAATTAGGGGGGAGTGGGGGGAGAAAATGGATTGATCACAAGGATCAACATATAGCCACATCCCAGAGGGATGAACAATGGAAAAATGGGTGAGGGGCAGTGGAGGATGATGTAAGATATGGAAATAACAATCTATAACTTACTGAGGATTCTTGGGGGGCAAGAAATGGGGAGCTGATATTAGGGGCTCAAGTGGGAAGAGAATCCTGTGAAAATGATGGCAGCATATGTGCAAATGTGATTGACACAATGGATGAATGTATGGATTGTGATTAGAGATGTAAGAGCCCCTAAATAAAGTATTTAATTTTAAAAAGAGCAAGTAGAAAGAAAAAAAATTATAATAATAACCTGCAAAGGTAACTAGATAAGCGTAAGCTCAACCCTATGCAGGAAAGTTGAAAATAGAGCAAGATATATAAAACTTTGAGGAAAAAACTGTCAAGAAACCTATATACACCAAAACTATCCATCAAATATGAGAGAGAAATAACAATATTCCTAAACAAAGAAATATTTAAAGGATTTAAAAAATAAAACAAGCATTACAGTATATATTACCTGGAGCTCTATGGTCAGAAAATCAACAGCAAAGAAACATGAGACCACCGTATTATGTAACACCACCCAGAAACCAACAAAGTGGAAACAACCCCCAAAATGCACAGTTATAAAGGGAAAAGGAAGACATGAGTAACCCCACCATCACCACCCCCAAAAAAGGAAAATCACTAAAAGCAAATAACTTTGAATGTCAATGGACTAAATGTACCAATCAAAAGACAAAAAGTAGCAGGATGAATAGAAAACACATCTCAAATTCACAGACAAAAACAAACTGAGAGTCAAAGGATAGCAAAACATTTACCAAGCCAATGACAACCAGAAATATGTAGTGATGACCATTTTAATTTCTGATAAAATAGACTTCAAAGTAAATGACATAATGAAAGACAAGAATTGATACTTTTTAATCATAAAGCATCAATGAACCATGAAAATATAGCCATAATAAACATATACACACTCAACAAAAGTCCTTCGGTATACATAACAAAAAATCCTTAAATAAATTAATAGAGAAACCACTAGATTGAAAATAATAGTAGGACACTTCAATACACCACTCTCAAAAAATAATCAATAGAAAAGAAACCCAGTAAAGAAAGTAAACACCTGAACAACACATTCAAACAGCTTGACCTCCAATATATTGACAGAGTACACCAACCAAAAGGAAACAAAACAAAAACAAAAAAACCCACGTTCTTCTCCAATGTACCTGACACATTGTCTAAAATAGACCACATAGTAGGCAATAAAGCAAACTTCAATAAATTGAAACATATAGCGATCATTCAAACTGTATTCTCAAGTCGCAATGCCATACAACTGGAAATGAACAACAGAAAGAACAAAAATGTAAAAACAAACATATGGAAAGTCAACAAAACATTACTTAAAAGGTACTGGAGTTAGTACAAGTAAGAGATGAAATTAGCCTTTAAGACCCCAGACATTATATCTTTTGATGGCTGAGCACCATCCGCTCTTTTCACCACATTAGCTTATGCACCCATTTTGTCTTGAGCTATTGTGTATGGAAGGTGAGTATCAAAGAGTGCCAGGTTTTCAGAACAAAGGGTTCCTGTATTAAGGGAGCCCTTGAGTAGAAGCCCAAAGTCCATTTGCTATCTTAATACTTATCATATGTACATTGGCCTCTATCCCATTCATAAATTAATATATATATATATATACATGCATACAGCTATACCTCTATAAATAGCATTTGCTTCCTATTTCTCTCCTCTCTTTCCTTTCATTTTTATTCTATCCCACTATCATGCTCACCCTCCATTTGGCTCTCAGTATTTCCTCTCAGGTACATTGCTCTTGATCAAGCTCCTTCCCCCCTCCATTATATGCCCTCCTCACAATCAATTTTAGATCTCTTGTTGTTCCCTTTCTTCTGCATTTGTTGGATATCCACTCCCCCCACCATCTCCTCCATTCCCATGTCCCCCCGGAACCACTGGTCTCATAGTTTTCTCCTCGGGTTTGGTTGTCCTACCTATCTTATATAGATAGACATAGGATAAAAACAAAAACATAATAAAATAAACAAATAAAACAAAACAGAACAAGAGAAAAAACACCAATAGATAATTCTAGGTCTGTCTGCTGACCATTATGTATATTTTCCCAGCAAGTCTGATAAGATGTCTAGCAGGGAAGCAAATGAATCCACATGGAAGAACACCAGCCTGTGTGATCATGAGGTATTGACAGTATCAGATATAAGTATTCAAAAGATCCTAAACAAACAACTATATGGCTGCAAAAGAGTGGGATTGGAATGGAGAGCCAACACCCATCTGTAGAAAAATGGATATCCCCCACAGAGGTGGTATAAGGAAAAGATGATTCAACCAACGGGCATTATAGCACCAATGAATCACACATCATTGGCCTAGTTCCTGAATATTTCCCCCTCCCCACACCATGACCCGATTCTAAATTACAGATCTACCTAGACCAGAGAACACATTGGTACAGATAAGAGCTCTCAACACATGGAATTCAGGAAAGATAAACCCCCTTAGATACAGTAGTGGGAGTAGCTATATTATGAGAATAGGAGGATGGTCAGGGAAGGGGAAGGGTGAGAAGGAGGGAACCCATTACTAGATTGGATACATCACCCTCCTACCCTGCCAAAAGGGATGGATAATAGAAATGTGGGTGAAGGGAGACTATGGACAGAGTAAGATATGAAATAACAGTAACAGTACATAATTGAACAAGAATACATGAGGGTGGGTGGAAGAGAGGGGGTAAAAGAGGAGGTTATATCAAGGGCTAAAGTAGAAAATATTTTGGAAGTGATGATGGCAACATATATACAAATATGATCGATGCACCTGATGTATGGAATGTTATAAGAACTGTAACAATTCCCAATAAAATGATTTTTTTAAAAAGAGAGATGAAATTGACATATTTCCTGAAACAAATGACAGTGATAATACAGCATACCAAAACCTGTGTGATGAAGTGAACCCTGTTATCAGAGGTCAGTTTATAGCAATTAATATACACTAAAAAGGAGTAAATAATTTTCAGCTTTTCAACACAACAGCTCTTCTAACTATTAGAATGGGGACACAGAATAAACTCTCCAACAGGAAAAGAAAAGAAATCATAAAAATTAGAGCTGGAAACAAAAACAACAGAAATACCAACAAAACAAGAAGTTGGTTCTTTGAAAGAATCAAGAAAATTGACAAACGGTTAGTAAACTTAACCAAGGAACAGAGAGACCAGATGTAAATATCTGGAATTAGAGGTAAAACAGGTGACATCACAACACATCAAAATGAAATGAAAAGAATAACACAGTACTACAAAATATTGTGAAACAATAAATTAAATAATCTAAACGGCATGAACAGATATCTAGAAATGCACCCTATACCCAAAATAATGCAAATAGACGTACAAAAACAAACTATGAAAAAATCTATAGGAAAAGAAGAGATAGAGAAGAACATTAAAAATCATTCCTAATCAAAAATATTCCAGGGCCATATGGCTTCACAGGAGAAGTGTTGCTATCAATTTTACAAATAATATTCCAGAATATTGGAAGGGATAGCAAACTTCCAAACACATTCTAGGAAGTCAATAAAACCATGATACCAACACAGTCAAAGACTGTGAGAAAAAATTACAGATAAATATCCCTCATGAACATTGATGCAAAAGTTCTCAACAAAATTCTAACCAATCGTATTCAACAACAATTTAAAAAATAATAAGTCGTATATAATAATAATATAATAATAATAATAATATAATATAATAATAATAATCGTATTCAACAACAATTTAAAAAATAATAATAATTCATACCAGAGATGCAAGGATGGTCCAACTTTCAAAAAATAATTACCATAATCCACCACATAAATAAGGTAAAGAATAAGAACCATACAGTCATATCAATTGATGTAGAAAAAGGCATTTAACAATATTCAACACCCATTCCTAATAAAAGAAATGATAAGATAGGAATAGAAGGGAAATCCCTCAATATAATCATGACCATATGCGAAAAACCAATGACTAATATCACATTCAATAAGGAAATGCTGAAAACATTCCAACTGAAAATGGAAAACAGGAGACGTTCTTCGCCGAGCCGTCGCGGTTTCCTGCTTCAACAGTGCTTTAACGGAACCCGGCGCTCGCCGCCTTCCCCACCAACCGGCCGCCCAGCCCGCTCGCCTGCCCGCCCGCAGCTGGACTCTCGACGCCTCCCGCCGCCATGACGACCGCGTCCCCCTCGCAGGTGCGCCAGAACTACAACCCGGCCTTAGAGGCCGCCATCAACCGCCATATCAACCTAGAGCTATACGCCTCCTATGTCTACCTGTCCATGTCGCACAACTTCGACCAGTACGATGTGGCTCTGAAGAATTTTGCCAAATACTTCCTGCACCCGTCTCACGAGGAGAGGGATCACGCGGAGAAACTGATGAAGCTGCAGAACCAACGAGGGGGCCGGATCTTCCTCCAGGATATCAAGAGGCCGGACTGTGACGACTGGGAGAGTGGGCTGAACGTCATGGAGTGCGCGCTGCACCTGGAGATGACGTCAGCCAGTCCCTGCTGGAGCTGCGCACATTGGCCCCAGACAAGAACGATCCCCACCCCCAGCTCTGTGACTTCATTGAGACACATTAACTAGAAGAGCAGGTGAAATTCATCAAAGAACTGGACGACTATGTCACCAACCTGCTCAAGAGGGGGCCCCAGATTCCGGCCTGGCCGAGTATCTCTTCGACAAGCACACCCTGGCACACCCTGGGCGACAGTGACGGAGAGAGCTAAGCGACATCCTGCCCTTCCGGAAGTCACCAAGGCCTCACATGCATGTGGGGTAGACCTGTCCCTTTTCTAGAAATTGTACCCAAGCGTCCACTTCCGTTCTTCCATTTGTACCATTCCTTCAGATAAAGTCTATAAAGTCCTTTGATACCCAGCTGTTGTCTCAGATCTTGGCAGAGAGCCACCCAGGCCCAGGCGGTCGGATTTTTTTAAGCGCCCCAGTTCCCACTGCAAAATCCTACTTAATAAAACGGAGCTTGCGCAAAAAAAAAAAAAAAAGAAAACAGCTCATTATCTTCACTGTTATCCAACATTGTGCTGGAAGTCTTGGAGAGAACTTTTACTATAACAAGAAATTAAAGGAGTACAATTGGGCAAAGAAGAAGTGAAACTCGCTATTTTCAGATGATACGATTTTATATAGAGAGAAACCCAAGGTCTCCACAGTAAGATTGTTGAAAACTATTAAGGACTATATTATGTACCAGGATACAATATTAGCAAGCAGAAATCAATTGGATTTATTTGATTTTTTTTAACAAAACAACTTTGTCACCCTTGTCAAATCTGTGATTTCATTCTTGGAAATCTTTTTGTAAAATGTCTTGGAGAAGACAAGTGCATTTCTGTTGGTAGTAAAATGGGGAGGACCAACCTCCTAACAGGGAAAAAAATGATTAACAATAATTTTACAGATGCCAAGGGGAGACTATGCCTAGTACTAGGTTCCTAGTAGGGTACGTGGGTCTGAGTTTCTGTATGCTCCCTGGGAAACTAGGCCATGGGCCATAGAACACTTGGACATTGGACCCTGGATCTTTGAGGTGCACAATATACTCCAAAGGCCATACTAGAGGGATGTTATGTGCAAGCTCCATTAGATGAAGCGGGTTCTATTTCAAACACCCTTGTAATCTGAGGCTAAAATTACCAGGAATGTGAAGAAGCAGAGGACAGTTATACCAAGAGTATTCATTTGTTGGCAGATGGACTAACATTTATTTACTACTTCAATGCCCTACTTACATTATTAAATCATATAGTATTTTGGCAGACCTGTGTGGATATTATTGTACACTTTTCTTGAACACTAGCTCCCATTATTTGTGTAGTGTCCTCTCACTTAAGAACTATGCTAGCTAGGATTATTGTGTCAACCTGGTCAATGAACATGTGGGATTAATTGAAAGGTGGAGAGATAAATGGCTTGGAGAGCCTTGGCTTTCTTGTCTCTTGCTTTTTGATGATCAGACCAGTGTGTGGCTGCCTTAGCTGGTTCTCTGTTTCAACTTGCAAGCTACACTAACTGTGGGACACTCAACCTGTGGACTGTGTCACTGTAGTTGGAGGTTCCTTCAAGACCTTATTACTGAAGAATACATCAACTGAGGCGGGGACTGTCAGACCCTGTCATCTGGCTGACTGTTGGTGATTTGCCTTGCTGTTCACTGCCTGTGGCCAAATTGCCTGAATTGCGCTACAGAGGTCTCAGCTTTCTGCTACTGTGACTTGCAGCCAGCGGCCCTTAAGACTTGAAAGACTGCTAGTGTGTTAGCTGTCTCACAGAAGTGAATTGCACTTAACCATTTGTACTACTCTATAGACTAATTAGCTCTTTATTTCTTATGATATATATATATATATATGTATATATATATATATATATATATATAATCATCACTGTCCTGGTTTTGTTTCTTTAATAAGCACTGTCAAACATAAGGACTTCTGTGCACGTCAATACTCCATCTATTACAATTTGCAGTTAGCATCCATTCATTTAATATCCCTTTCTCAATTCTGTTTTACAAATGTTATTATGGGCTAAATCAATGACACTGTAAACAGAAAGATCTTATGCTGCAGGGAGATGATCAATAAGATTCTCTACCATAAAAATAACAAATGTCTCAAAGGTGAACCAGACCAGAGGCAGATAGAAAACCCAGACGTAGGAATGGATTTTGGGTTTGCACTTAATCACCACTTCAATTTAACAACAATTAGTTCTTAGGACATGGCATTTCTAGATATGCACCCTTTGAAGAGTGCTATAGCAAAGTGTGGGGGAGAAATTGGATGGCAACTGGGCTCTCAGAAAGAACAGCGACTGGGGTCGTAAAGGCTTTTTTTTTTTTTTCAAACAAGCAAGCAACCAACCCCACATAGAATAAGCACATCCACATCTTTTTTTTTAAGAATTGGAAAAGACATAATCCAAATTAAAAAGAGGGAATGTTAGCAGAGCTCAAATTGTGAAATTTTTGTTTGTAGAAAACTATGGATGACAGTGGATGTCCAAAATACATTTGCAGAATTTCATGGAATAAGCCTCTAGTTGTTCCGCTCTGACCATAAATGAGGGATGGGAAAAACCTTATTATCAAACAGATTATTGGAGAGATGATTATAATAGATTAAAATGAAAAACATCACTTGAATGGTTAAAATCTTCTCATTTGATTTCTTTCTCTTTTTTGGAGCAGATGAATTTTTTCCAAGGATATTATTGCAGATCTTATAATACTCTATACATCATTTGTATGAAGCACACTTGTACATATGTTGCCATCTTCATTTCCAAATATTTTCTACTTGAGCCCTTGGTATAAGGTCCTCTTTTCCCCTCCTTTTTTATAAATCATTTTATTGGGGGTTCATACAGCTCCCATCATGATCAATACATATGTGAATTGTATGCATACCGCATTTGCAAACCTGTAGCCATCATTACCCCTGAAATATCCTCCCTCCACTTAGGCTCCCAGTAGCAGTTCCCCTTATTTCCCCTCCCTCCCCACTCACCCTTCCCCATGAACCCTTAATAAGGTACAAATTGCTATTATTTTTCATATCATACACTGTATGATGTATCCTTTCACCCATTTTCCCGCTGTCAGCACTCCAGAGAGGATGTCATATATAGATCCCTGCCATTGGTTCCCCTCTTCCACTCCACCCTCCCTCCACTCTCCTGGTATCACTACTCCCACCACTGGTCCTAAAGGGATCATCTATCCTGAATTTTCCATGTTTCTGACTCCAGTGTACATCTCTGGTCTAGCGGGATTTGTCAGGTAGAATTGGGATCATGATAGTGGGTGGGAAGAAGCATTTGAGAACTAGAGGAAAGTTGCATACTTCACTGTTGCCACACTATATCTTGACTGTTCATCAACTCCCTGCAACCCCTCTGCAAGGGGATGTCACTTCACCTATTGATGGGCTTTGGATCACCAATTTGTACTCCGCCTCATTTATAATGACATAAATTTTAGTTCTTTGATGCCAGACACTGGATCCCTTCAACACCTCATGGTCACACAGGCTGGTGTGCTTCCTCCATGTGGGTTTTTTTTCCTTCTGAGCTAGATGGCTGCTTGTTTATCTTAAAGCCTTTAAGACCCAAGATGCTACATGTTTTGATATCTGAACACCATCCACTTTCTTCACCACACCTGCTTATGCACACATTTATCTTCAGTGATCATGTCGGGAAGGTGAGCATCATGGAATGCCAATTTAATAGAACAAAATGTTCTTGCATTGAGGAAGTGAGGTCCAATGCCCTAATACTAAACCTATAAGTGTATGCACATTAATTTATTTCCCCATCATCCTATATAAATATATTCACCTATGTGCATGCCTGTATTTAGACATCTATAAATGCCCTTTCTTTCATCTATTTCATCACCCAGTTCTTTCATCTATTTTCTTTTACTTTCCTCTTGTCCCAATATCATGCTCAGCCTCCAATGGGGTTTCAGTATTTTCTCTCTGTTACATTACACTTGATTAATCCCTATCGGGCCTCTCACACCCACCTTGCCACTGGTTTTGAATCACTTGTTGTTCCCTTATCCCTAGACCAGTCAACACAACCACATTTCCCCCTCCTCCTCATCTCCCATATCCCCCTTCCAACCACCAGAAACCATCAGTCCTGTCATTCTCACCTCCAGATTGTTCATCTAGTCTATCTTATCTAGATAGACCTGCAGAGAGAACAATATGTACAAAAACCACAGGCATCCAAAGATGAAGCAACCAAAGAAAATAAAACGATAACAACAAAGAAACCCCAATGTCATATATATATATATATATATATATATAATAACAAAATGAAACCTTGTAAATAGTTCAAGGAAGGTCTGTTCATTGACTTCCAGGAGTACCTCCAGTTGAGTTGGATGGGGTTCTACACCCAGGCCCCAAAGTATATCTTTGGCACTCCATTGGGAACACCATGCTCCGTTGCACACCCTTAGTCTTTTGCCATGATGTGGTTGGGTCAGACAGGGTATAATCCTGACCCTGTTTCTCCACTGTTGTCCTCTAAGGGCCTTGGGTCAGTGTGGGAAGATGTATTTCATAGTTGGGTTTGCCATATGATCCTCTCTGTGCATTGGCTGTTCTGAATGGTGATATCATCCTGAGGGCTCAGTGGGTCAGGATGCACGCCATTCTCTCTTCCTTCCCCTCCATTTGTTTCTCATATTCTCTGACCAGGCATATTTCAATCCACAGGCTGTAGCCTCAGTTCTGTCCTCCAAAGCAAACTCTCCTGGGGGGAGAGGCAGCTGCCCTCATAGTTGGGATTGGGGTTGGGCGCTCAGACCACTCTACTGGCTCCCCGATCCATGCCATCATGCTGCATTCACATCCTGGAACACCAGGTTTAAGTTTGGTCTCTCTTTCCCTGTGGAGATATAAACAATATGCTCCCCTTGGGTGGGTTAGTACCCCATTCCCTCTCTACATATCACCATCTGCCCCCCAACCAACCACCCCTTTGGCTACCATATGTAGCCCTGGATTTGATCTTGCCCCTGCCATTCTACCTGCCCCCCCCAGGAATTTCTGTATACAGTAGCTTTTTCCAGATGCCTCATTTGCATTTTATTAAGGTACCTCAGCGGACTCATGTTGTACATGTCCTTTGGCGCTTGGTTAACTTCACTTACCATACTTTCCTGCAGTTCTTCCCATGCAGTACTGTGCTTCATGGGTACATCACTGCTTTTCGGCAATGCATAGTACTTCATTGTATGTATGTACCACAGTTTTTTAATCCATTCATCAGTTGATGGAAATTTGGGTTGTTTTCAACTCCTTGCGATTGTGAATTGTGCTGCAATGAATATTGGAGCACAGATGTCTGGCTGTGGTTTGTTGCTTGCCTCTTCTGGGTTTATGCCCAGTAAGGGGCTTGCTGAGTCATATGGCAGCTCAATTTCCATCTGTTTTTGATATTGCCAAGTGGATTTCCACATACCTACATGTCCACCAGCAGTGGGTAAGCATTCCTTTCTCCCCAAAGCTCCTCCAACAGTTTCTGCTTTCTGATTTTTTGAATTGGGATATCCTTGAGGGTGTTAGGTTTTGATTTGTATTTCTCTTATGGCTAATGATTGCTAACATTTTCTCATATGTCTATTGGCCATTCAGATTTCTGCCTCTGTGAAATCATGTCCTTTGCCCACCCCCTCAGTGGACAGCTAGTCTTGTTCTTTTTGAAAGCTATCAGGTTATTATAGATTTTAGTAATAGAGCCTTTATCCAATTTGTCGTTGCTAAAGATGTTTTCCCAATCCATGGGTTCTGTTACTACTCTCTTGGTGACTTCTTTCGATGCACACAGGAGTTTTATCTTTAGTATTGCCCACTTATCAATTTGTGCCACCTCCGTGTTTGTGTCCTTCCCTATTTTTGATAGACTACGTAACCCCTATGCCAAAGTTCTCAGGTTAGTCCCAATTCCCTCATTGATGGCCCTAATAGTTTGGGGTTTTACTTTGAGGTCTGTGATCCACCTTTAGTTTATTTTTGTGCATGGAGTGAGGTAAGGGTTTTGCTTCATTTTTATACAGGTAGATGTCCATTTTTTCCAGCACCACTTGTTGAAAAGTGAATCTGCTTCCTTTTTATATTTTGGGGGTCCTTATCAAAGATCAGTTGTCTATATGATGATGATTTTGTTTCTGGGTTTTCAGTTCTTTTCCATTGATCTGACTATCTATCATTATGCCAGTACTATGCTGTTTTGATCACTGTGGCTGTATAATATGTGCTAAAGTCAGGTAAAGCAAGTCCTTCCCCTTGAGGAGTTCTTTGCTAACTCTGGGCTTCTTTCCTCTCCATATGAAGTTGGTAATCATTTTTTCCATTTCTCTGAAGAAAGATGAGATGAATTATATCAGAATTGCATTAAACTTATATAGTGTCTTGGGTAGAACTGACATCATTACTATATTGAGTCTTTCAATCCACGAGCATGTGATATTCTTCCATTTGCTGAGGTTACTCTTCATTTCTTGTAAAAGTGCTCTGTAATTTTCATCTTTTGTTCTTTTAGTCAGGTATATCCCTAGATATTTCATTTTGTGCTTCGCTATTGTGAAGGGTGCCACTATTTTATATCATCTGTGATCTTATCTGATGTGTATACAAGTCTGATAGACTTCTGTCTGTTGATCTTGTATCCTGACAATACTCCTGTATTGCGTCCAGTATGTCCCTTGTGGAGCTTTTGTTATTTTCCATATGTAAAATCATATCATCTGCAAATAACAATAGTTATCCCTCTTCCTTCCCTAGGTGAATACCTTTGATGTCTTTTCTTTGCCTTATGCTGTTAGCTAAAACTTCCAGTATGACATTAAATAAGAGTGGGGACAAGGGGCATCCTTACCTGGTCCCCTATTTCAGTTGGATTGCGTTTTCTTTTCTCCATTGACTACCATGTTGGTTGTTGGTTTTTCATATATAGCTTATGTTATCTTGAGAAGTTTTCCTTCCATTCCTATCTTCTCAAGTGCCTTAAAGAGGATTTGGTGTTAGGTGTTGTCTAATGCTTTTTCTGCATGTATTCATATTATCATATTTTTCTTATAGTTTTTCATGTCATTGTGAAGAGTGATCCTAATGGTCTTTTGTATGTTGAACCATTAATGCATCCCAAGTATTAACCCCACTTGATTGCGGTGAATGGTTTGTTTTCTACTTTTGCATTCTGTTGGCCAATATTTTATTAACGATTTTTGCATCCATGTTCATTAGGGATATTGGTCTGTAGTTGTCATTTTTTGTGGGAACCTTGCCCAGTTTCAGTTTGAATGTTATACTAGCTTTGTAGAAGGAGTTTGGGAGCTTGCCATCTTTTTCTATGTTTTGGAAGTGTTTGTGTAGGATTGGTGTCAGTTCTTCCCTGAATGCTTGGTAGAATTCTCCCGTAAAGCCATCTGGTCCCGGAGATTTTTTTTGTTGGTAATCCCTTTATAATCTTGTATATTTCTTCTATTGTGATGGGTCTGTTGAGATTCTTGATGTCCATCAGGGATGTTTTAAGGAGGGACAGTTTTTCTAAGAATTTTTGCATGTCTTCCAAGTTGTTGAATTTATTGGAGTACACTCCTTTGTAATTATCCTTTTGATTTCATTAGGGGCAGTTGTAATGTTCCCTCTTTCACCCCTTATTCTTGCTATTAAAATTTTTTTCTCTCCTTTCTTTGGTTTGCCAGTGGTTTGTCAATTTTGTTAATCCTTTCAAAGAACCAACTTTTAGCAGCATTAATTTTTCCATTGTTTTCTTATTTTCCCTCTCCTGAATCTCAGCCCCGATTTTTACTATTTCTTTTCTTTTTTCTATTAGTGGGATTGTCCTGCTGACTCTGCTGCAGTTGTTGTAAATCTTGTGCCAACATATCAGTTATGAGACACTCTTCCTTTTTCAGGTGTGCATGTATTGCTATGAAACTTCCTCTGATAACTGCCTTTGCAGTGTCTCATACATTTTGGAATGTCACGCTTTCATTTTCATTGGTTTCTAGAAATTTCCTAATTTCTTCTCTGATTTGGGCCAGTATGCATTTATTTTGCAGTAGTTATTCATCCCCCAATTATTTCCTCTTGTTTTCTTCATCTTCCTTTTGTTGACTTCCAGTCTTGTGGCACAGTAGTCTGACAGTTTTGTATGATATCAATATGTTTAAATTTATGTAGATTCACCTTATGCCCTAACATATGATCTATCTTCAAATATTTGTCACATGGGCTAGAAAAGAATGTATTTTTTAGTATTTGGATGAAAAACTCTGTAGATACCTATCAAATCAAATTGTCTAATTGTAATGTTCAGATCTCTAGCCTCCTTGTTGAGTTTCTTTCCCTGTGATCTGTCTTTCTCTGAGAGTGGTGTATTTGAAGTCATCCACTATAATTGTTGAAGCTATGATTTCTTTTTTCGTCTTTTGGAGTGTTTGGTTTACATATTCAGCAGGTTTTTCATTCAGGGAATATATGTTTAAAATGCTTATTGGTTCATTGTGTGCCATTCCCTTGAGTATTAAATAGTGTCCCTCCTTATCTCTTTTTGTGGTTTGCACTTTGAGGTCAATTTTACCTGAGATTAGAATTGCTGCCCCTGCTTTTTTAAAAATTGTTGTTTACCTGGTGTGCTTTTTTCCAGCCTTTGATTCTCAGCCTATTTTTGTCTGTATTCTTGAGATGTGTCACCTAGGCAACAAATTGATGGGTTGTGTTTCTAAAACCAGTCTGCTAGTCTCAGTGTTTTAATTCCTGAGTTCAACTCATTGATATTTAGGGTTATTATCTCCATCTGTAGACTATGTGATGTCATCTTATACCTTTTGTGTTGGGTGTTTCCCTACCGCCCTTTCTTTTTATTGTGTTGTGCATGTATGTGTGAGGGTGGATCATTCTTGACTTCTTTCCACCCTTAAGCCATTTCTGTTTTCGGGACTGTTTTTATTTGTTGCTCTCTGGGTGGTTGTTCTATGTGAAATTCTCTTATTTATGCTTGATGACTGCTGTTCTTCTGCCCATACTGGGTCAGCAAGGATCTTTTGTAGGGCTGGGTTTCTTCTAAGGTATTCTTTGAGATTTTCCTTGTCTGGGAAAACTCTTATTTCTCCATCTATCTTGATAGATAATTTAGCTGGGTAGAGTATTCTTGGGTTTGCATTATTTTCTTTCAATTTTTGGAATATATAATTCCACTCTCTTCTCTTCTTCATAGTGTCTGCTGATAGGTCTGAGTATATTCTTATTTGGAAACCTTTATATGTGATTGCTTGTTTTTCCCTAACTGCTCTCAAGATTGTCTCCATTCCCTCAAAGTTGGATAGTTTAACTGTTATGTGTCTTCATGACTTTTTTGGGGGGATTCAGTCAAACTGAAGCTGGGCTTCACTGTGGTAAGCAAAAGGCCCCCAGGCCCTCAAAACCCTGAGGATCTGTGCCTACTTATCTTTATGATGCTCCTCCTGTGATCCGGCAGAGCTGAATTTCTCTCTGTTACTCTCCTGGACTGATCTCTGCTCTGCTGAGTTCCTCTGGTGATTGTGTCACTCAGTTGCCATCTTCCTGGCCCATTGGTTCTTGATCATATGATACCTCTCAAAATGGTTATATGTTGACCAATTATTTTTGGTACAGTGGTATTTTGTGTTTCTTCTCTCTTCTTCTGATCCTTCCTGCATCATTTGGTATTTTGCCAGTAGAATCCCTACATATGGTGAATTGAGTCTTGGAATTTTTCTTTGACACTTTCAACTAGAAATATGCCGTGTTTTCTTTATTTTTGATTTTCTAACTCAGGCCTTTGAACATTTCATTGTAATACTTGATTTTGTCTTCTTGAGCTGTCCCTTGAAATGCTATGTTCAGTTCCTTTATTCATTCTCCCATTTGCTTCAGACACTTAATAGTCAAGAGTAAGTTTCAGGATTTCTTCTGACATCTATTTCTATCTTTACCCTATTTCCTGTCTTTTGTGTGACCTTTTGCTTTCTTTGTGTAGGATGCTATTGATGACATCCCTTAGTTCACCAGGTCTTCAGGCATTAGAGTTCATTGTGTGAAATATGTGGTTGAGATATTCCTGAAATCCAGATGGGATATATTCAAGGATATGTTTTGACTCTCATATCCTTGTTTTAATTTTCTGAAGCTTCAACCGGAACTTACACAGTAAGCCTCAGGTCTTGCTTTGATGATTGCTATTGAGCTTTCCTGACCCTATCTTCCCACAACTTTAGCCAATTTTATTTCTACATATTCAATTTGATGAGGTTCAGTCACTGCTTATGCTGTTGAAAAAAAGATGCTTCCAATAAGGAGTATCTCCAATAAGGAGAAGAAGTCTTTTGTCTTGTGAAGCTCTATCATGTGATTTCTATCTTTTTCATCACTAACATTAGTGGTTGATGTATAAGCTTGAATAATAGTAGTACTAACTGATCTTCTATGTATGCATATAGATATTGTCCTATCATACATCAAATTATTTTCCAAGATAGAATTCAAAATGTTCCTTTTTATAACGAATGTGATATTTTCCTCTTGGATTTGTCATTACTTGCACTGTAAACCAAATGATTGATTCAAAATAGCCAATACTAGTCAATTTTAGCTCACTAATGACTGTAATATTTATCTTTATCATTTCATTTTTATAATTTTAAAATTTCCTAGATCCATATATGGTACATTCCAAGTTTCAATTCTTAATGGATATTTCTAGCTTTTTCTTCTCAAATGAAGTAAATGCTCAATAAATGCCAGCTGGCATTAATGCTTACCACCACCAGCATTACCATTACCATTAACATGTATAGAACACCTGATACAAAGGATAAAGGGGAAGCAGCCATTTTCTCCCCTGGTTAAGTACATAACAGGAGATATAAGGAGGCACAAATAATGAAATTTCAAATGTCTATTAGCAGTATTGTCAAAACACTGCTGTTCCAAGATAGGAACAGACTGAGACTGGATCCTTTCCAAAAGCTAACCAGTGGAGGTGGATGCTGGCAGTCATGAGCAGATACAATTTCCAGTATTAGAGCGTGGATTCTCTGGGGGATGCAGGGTGTTTCCGGCTCAGCACAGTTCACGCCAACATCTGAAGCTATGATTGTCCTCAGGTACAATACTGTTTTTGGTCTTGGGATATAAGTGCAGTGAGTGATACATTGGTTGTTGAATGGCTCCAAGCTTAAAATTTCCACTACTTGATCAACAAAGTTAAAAAAAATTATCAGTGTTCATAACTGCTTAATAGTCAAACTGAAAATCTGACTGGAAAAAAAACCCTGTATGAGTGAAGTCATTCATTGAGTCTTGCTGAGGATACAAAGAAGTGATGCTTCAGTCTAAGCTAGTAGTTCTCAACCTTTCTAATGCTGTGACCCTTTAATATGGTTTCTCATATTGTGCTGACTTCTAGCCATAAAATTATATTCATTGCTACTTCATAACTGTAATTTTGCTACTATTATGAATTATAATGTAGATATATGATATGCAGGATGTATTTTCATCGTTATATGTTGAACATAATTGAAGATAATTGAAGCATAACGATTAATCACAAAACAACATGTAATTACATACTGTGAAATATTTGTGTGTTTTCTGATGGTATTAGGTGACCCCTGTGAAATGGTTGTTTGATCCCCAAAGGGGTCCCAACCCACAGGTGGAGAACCACTGGTTGCCAGCCTTAGCATTGCTCTCCCTGAGACAATGTATAGTTCTTGGGTTATTATGTTAAAATATTCATTGTTGTGGTTTTTCTGCAATTTATTTGCATAAAATATAGCCATGGCTCTAAAGAAAGTTAGTGATTAGCATTAAAGTTAGCATTAAAGCTAAGAGGAAAACTGAGAACTAAGAATTAAAGGAAGGAATCATTGGGAAATTTGAATCAGGTCCCCTATTATCTGATTTGACAACTGAGTTCAACATGGCTAAGTTGACATTTTTTGAGGGAAATGTGATTAAAGTGGATAATGTAATGAAAGTGTGAAATTGTTAGAGAAATTGAAAGAGAGTACTTGGACCATCAAAGAAGTTAAAAAGTTACTATTAACTTGGATAAATCAGAAACAATGGTAATAGCATATGGTAATAGCATATGGTAATAGAATATGTGAGAAGACTAAAAGCCCATGGTGATTTAAAGTCCTGGGAAAATGAAACTATAGAAGGCATCCAGCAGTGTAGCCTAGGAAGGTTTCTCCAGGCACAGTGAATATTTTCATAAAAGCAGTTTCACTTGAACCTCATTTATTGTGATGACTGATTTAAAAGAACAGCATGTGGCTGTGAAATTTTGTTTCCTGCTTGAGAAAAATGCACAATCTGTTGTGATCTTGAACACAGTTTACAAAGATAGCTGATGGGGAAAACTCAAGTGAATGAGTGTTTTTCTTATTTCATAAAAAGGCAAAATGTTGATTGATGACAAACCTCGTTCTGGACATCTGTCAATGAATGTAAATGTTGAATTGTAGTGCATTTGGAGTTCGTTCCAACAGGTCAGACTGTTAATCAAACTTTATATTTAGAGGTCCTGAAAAGATTGCATAACAGTGTGTGACCAAAAAGTCCTTGATGGAGGACTGATTTTGCCACCACAACAGTGCACCTGTTCACACAACCATTTCAGTGTACCAGTTTTTGGCAAAAACAAAACAAAACAAAAAAACAGCATGCCTCTCTTGATACATGCACTCTATTCACCTAACCTCATTCCATGTGACTTCTTTTTTTTCCATGAATGAAGAGAGGCAAGAAAGGACAGCAATTTGACATGTAAAAGAAAGGTGGCAAAAAAAAGTGAGCCATCCAAGCACATGAGTTTGAAAAAGGCTTCTAAGAATGGAATTGTAGATTTGGTAAATGTGTTAACTATAATGGAGAGTACTTTGAAGGTGATAAGGTTGTGCTGTAAAATTTTTTTATTACTTATCTTTTAAAAATCCCCTCATTAGTATAAATTTGGGGCTTCAGAACCAATAATTTGGTGTTCCATTATTCTTATGGGAAAATATGTTCAGTCCTAAAAACTTATGGTGTTTGAACATGAATTTAAAAGAATCGAGTTCAACAACCAAGTTATCACTGTACTTGACAGGCAATGGGAAGTCAACAGAATTAGAGGAATAGTGAGAAAACTGGTAGAAAAAACTTTCTTAGAGACTACACTTCTTTGATTCAACAACCTTCCTAAAGCCTCATTTTCTAGCATTGCATGCTTGTTCCCTACCTTGCTTTTAGATCCTTGTTCCCTACCTTGCTTTTAGATCCTTTAGGCAGGTGTAGTTCAAAATCCTTGCCTTTCCTACTATTTCCTGATACACTAATCCAAGGTGGAAATTCCCTGCCCTCTTCAAATCTCTGATTAGATTTGATGGTTAGTAAGGGTAAGACTAGGATTGAGACTGCCATAGAATCTGTTTTCATAGCTTGAAGGGGAATGGTGAAAGGAAATAAAGCTGGGCCAAGGGAATTTATGTTTGTTCCTCTGAGAGTCCTAGCTTCCTGACAAGAAAGATCCTGGAGAATTTGGCAATTGAAGTCTGTCAAACCCCCTTTTGAGGCAGCCCTGGAAAGTCAGGAGAAGGAAGAAACTTGATGAGACTTAGAGTGTTATAAGAAAGTACTGGGTTCAGAGTCAGAGGTGCATGGATCCCAGATAATGTAGCTTTCCTAATGGAAAGTGAGAAGGAAGGGATCTAAACCAAGATGGATGAAACGATGACATCATTAATTCTAGAGAATATGACTCTCTTGGTACAAGGCAGCTCTGGGTGGTGAGCATTAATGCTGCATATCTTCCAGAGGTGACTTAGTCCACACTTTATCTGTTCTCAGGATGCCCATGGTTAACAGATTCTCCACCATTAGGTCTGGAGTTATCAGTTGATAAAACCCCAAACCTGACAATTTAACCTTCTTGGAAGCTAGTTCATAGATGTGTGTGTGTGTGTGTGTTGGAGGATCAGAACTAATAATAGATATAAGAAAACAACTTCCAATTCTCTTTTTTCTTTGGGTTAGCCAAATACTTGTTTCATGCAGGGTGTTTCTGCCTGGGGACTGTGTTTCCTGGGTCTTTGGGTGCTAGCAGGTTTCAGTATGTTCATAGAGGAACAATGATCATGATGGGGTAAAAATGTCATTTCTTCAGTCAGTACTGCTTGCCAACAGGCTTACTGGACCTCAGAGATGGGGAGCGAAGCTGGGGCCATTAACAAGTGGGGACAGCTGCTGTTCCACTCTGAATTCTTAAGCTTCTGACAGTGATGGATGGCTCAGCCCTTCCTTGCACATTCCCCAGGTAACGAAAGCAAAGGGAGCAACAGGTGGACTGGGCCAGACCATTACATGCTTCCCCTCACTGCTGGACTTGGGATCAGAGGACAGGAAAGGCTTATAGCAGGAGCTGAGCTCAGATCATTAAAACAGAGGAGGGGAGGGTTGTCCAAAAACCAGGTCTCTGAGGAATCCAGGGAAAGTCTTGTGTCACCTTCTATGCTGAACCAAGTTATACCATGGTTCTCAGATGCTCAGGTTCCCTGGGGGGTTATAGGACGGTTCATTTCCTTCATAAGGCCTGAGGGCTGGGGAACTATTTTTAGGAGTTCAAAGTAGGAGTGAAGTATGAGGTGCTTATGGACAGAGAAAGGGGGAGAGGCAAATCAGGTCCATCTCAGGGAGAGGGGACTCTTATCTATGGTATTATCTGCCAATAGCCTAAACTAGGACCCGTCTGTTAGCTGGTATATTAAGGCAATCTCAATGGAAATATCCATAAACTAGGCATGCTACTGGAGCAGAGGCCATGGAGGAGCTGGTGTTGGAAAACTTGGTTGATGCCTCCTTTCTCAACCACTGGGAATTGTAAAACTTCCAGGGCTTACCCACCTGGGGTTCCATCTGACCTACCCCTAAGGTATAGTGTAGCCGGGATACAGTATGTGTGGGGGTGGGGTGGGGTGGGGGGGAAGTGTGAGTGTTTAAGTCGCACCCAGAGTTTGCTCTAAGACTGATCCAGAGATATAGTGACTTGAAAGTATCCTTGGGGGCAAGAGACCCAAACACAAACACCAGCTGGTCTCAGCCTAGAAGCAGTAGGAGCAGAGGAACAAAAATGGAAAAAGGATAGTGGAAATAATCCAATGGGGCAAGAGAGGGGGTATTCAGATTAAAGGTGGAAGTGGCAGGGCACATAGCCAGGTTGACATCGAAGTCTTGGCTTTTCTTCTTTAAAATAGGCCTATCAATATCACCTTCAGGAATAATGTGTGGCTTAAACCAAGAAAATATTGCACCAGAAATAAATGCACCTATCTATATTTAGTGCCAACCATACAGCAGGTGTTTAAGAACTTATAGCTCTACCTTACTATGTAGGAAATGGATGTGTATATTTGTGTGGGGGGTGAAGGCAGAAGTTTGAAATATTCTAGAGAACAGAAAGAAGAGCTGATAGGGCAACACACAATGGATCAGAAAGGGGAGAGGTATGTTCATCTTACTGAGTTGTCCCATGGCACTACTCTAGGCCTTGGATTAAGATTCTTGCTCCCAGATGCTTCATTTTACTTTTGCTAATGTTTACTCTAGCTTGCTCCAGTGGCTCACCAAGGCCTGCTTCTTGGCACACACTCTTTGCCAGAGCCCTGGGATATCAGCATGAAGTCAAGATTAGAAATTCAAGGCATAGAGCCAGATGACAGAGAGATGAATTCTGACTCTTCCATTTCCTGTGTGGCCTTGGGTGGATGACTTCACCTCCTCTGTGACTCTGAGTGCACAGCAGTCAGGGCGAGGTCAAGGATTAGGCCTTCAGAAACAAAAATGGGTATGTGTGCATTTGTACACATGTGTGTTTGATGGCAGATACTGGAAAATTTGAGGTGTTCACCATGCTATGAGAAAGTAATCCAGCATGCCACTTGGTCCTGAATAGGTGGAATGAGATTTTCTTTGTGATTGTGTACGTGATAAATGTGTATCTAAAAAACTATAAAATGTGCACGAAGCACACAAAGAATATGTGAACAGGTGAGAATACATATGATTGTGAGGTATCCCTGTGGATTAATCGATTTACCTTTAGAAAGAACTCTTGGTGATGCTAAGAGCTTTGCGTACATTATCTCATTTACCCTTCACCACAATTCTAAGAAAGAACTATTATCTTCAGGTAACAGCTCACTGAGGCACACGGGGATTAAATGGCTTGCCCAAGGTGATACAGCTTTGGTTTGGCTACTATCAATAAAGTCTACATTTTGAAACCTTCAGCCTCTCTGCAGGAGAAATATGAGGCTTTTTGCTTCTCTAAAGATTTGCAGCATTGGAAAACCTTGGAGGAAGGAAGTTCTCTGCCCTATAGAGTCAACTATGAATCAGAATTGACCCCATGGCAACGAGTTTTTGAGTAACCTCTTTTAAGAGTATTGACTATCCTAACGGTTATTACTGTTTGGGCATGAATCACCTATTAACCAAACATGAGGGGGTGGAAATGTGGTAAAACTCTATGGTGTAAAGGGATGGGTATTGCCTTTAAATACAGATTTGGTGACCTCAGATGTGCCCCTCTTATGTAATATTAGGATATTGGAACTTGTCTGAAATGGCTATGATGGATGCAGTGTTAACAGTTCCTTTCCATCTTAAGGATGGACTTTGGAGAGCCTAATCTCACAGTTAGGTTGTGGATGTGCCTTTACAACTTGCTCTCACCTATTTGCTTGCCAACCTAATGTGGGGTTCAGCTGGCAACTGACTCAGCTCTCCCTCTTCCCTATTTACCAAGACCCTGTCCCTAAAGGCAGAAGAACTCAGATACTTCCCTTTGATTCCCTCCCTACCTCACTCCCCACCCTCCAAAAGAGCTAGCCTCCAGCCACAGATGAACCAGTGATCCAGATGATCAACAGCTCAGTCTCCTACTTAGAGTGAGCTAATGGACATGAAACTTTAAATCAGGGGTCCTCAAACTTTTTAAACAGGGGACCAGTTCACTGTCCCTCAGACTGTTGGAGGACCGGACTATTATTAAACCCCCCCAAAAAACTATGGACAAATTCACTGCGGGCTGTAGTTTGAGGACTCCTGCTTTAAATGGTAGAACGCCTCCAGGGATGTGCTACATAAGAACTGTATACCAGTGGCGGACAACCCCAACCCTAAATCCAGACCTTCAACGTCGTTTTTCTCTTTTTCCTTCTGACAAGCACCAGTTCTTGTCCAGGACATGCCTGTTTTAGGTCTTGTGTTCAAGCGCCGCTATACCAAGCTTGTTGAGCTGGGAGCTTTCAGCTCGGCCTAGGCACCTGTAGTGCAAGAGGAGGCCAATAGAGGGAGATAGAAGCACGTCGGTACATCTGC
Organism: Nesogale talazaci; assembly: GCA_004026705.1. Taxonomy (NCBI): domain Eukaryota; kingdom Metazoa; phylum Chordata; class Mammalia; order Afrosoricida; family Tenrecidae; genus Nesogale; species Nesogale talazaci. The sequence goes on along the minus strand of PVJH01004903.1, from coordinate 94,654 downwards.
ACGTTCTGTCTAAGGGAAGCAGGTCGGACTGGCAAGAGTCTGAGCTGTGGGATGGAGCCAAGATAGAAGAGGGTAAGCAAGGAGGGGCGGGAGAATAGGCTACAGCTGGGAGACAAAGACCCAGATGGCGAGCCAGGAGGCGCTGGAGTCCAGAGTCTTAGGGTAGGGCTCCTGTTTTGCATTTTTAAAAGGCATTTTACCATAAAGGTACTTTTTTTTTTTTTTTTACATCAAGATACCTCTTCATTCTTGCTTACCTATCTCAGGGCCTTGCTCATACTTCCGACAGGACAAGAGTTTAAATCTAGTTTCCAGGGGGCTATCTCAGGACTCTACCCAAAACGGAGATCCTGAAGACTTCCTCTCTTAATATTGTTCTTGATTCCTAAATCTCCACCACCCACCATAGCTATTAGTAGGACTCCCATCCAAGAGCTTTCAGGCACTCCAGGGTGAAAAGGTGAGAGTCTTACAAGAGATCAAACCTGGAAGCACACATACTACCCTTACCAAAGTGGGTACAGGTCGCAACTTAAGACTGGGTGCGTGTGCAAAGATAATGGAAGTACTTTCCCTTGTGCGTGCCTCTGCGTGCGTGCGTGCGTGCGTGCGTCTCTGTGTATAAAGAGAATGGAAGCATTTTCTGAGGGCGTGAGGGGGGAGGTTGGGTGTAAAAGCTCATGGAAGTACTTTCCCGGGATGCTTGGGATAGAACCTGTCTGACACAGGTCAGTGGGTCATGGTGTTGCCAACTTTTTACGGGGCGAGATCCCTAGGGTATGGGATATACAGACACGACTCTAGCAAGAGTAGCGCGGCTTCCTTAAGAACTCCAGAAATTCCGCACCCTTCCCGTTCGGGGGGCGTGGCATGGGCCAAGGACCCCACCACAGAGCTTTCTATTGGCTACGAGGTACAGGGTTGGCCTTGCGTTCGCCTGCTCAGAGGAGTAGACAGCTCAGCGGCTGCCGAGGGAATCCAAGCGCATTGGGTAGTAGTGGGAGGCGTGTGAGCGTCGCGCGGACCGCAGAGCCTCGGGAACAATCGCTGGGGAGCTGAGACTTGGCGACGTGTCTGCCAGGCTATCCAACGAAGGCTTCTGAAGCGTAAACTGATGGCGTTGGCGCGCTGGGCAGCGACAACGTTCCGTTTACTTTTCTAAGAACACCGACCAGGGTTGGAGCGCCGTAGTAGAAAGAAGCTGGTGGGGGTGGGGTGGGGTGGGGTGGGGGTGGCGTGGCGCGGCGCGGCGCGGCGCGGCGCTCAGCCCCAGTGTGGCCCGGAGGAACGGAGCCCGTGCCAGGGCGACCCAGTCGGGAGCCCAGGGGCCGAGCTCCGGTCTTGGAGAGACCTCGACTTCTCAGGGACACCGTTCCTGGGACGGTCGAGGCGTCGGGGCCGCCACCAAGTCGTCAGCTGGTCGGGGAGAGAGCGCGAAGTTCCAAACAGTCTGTGGGAGTCCAGCGGAATCGAGCAGGATCGCCGGGGGCTCAGGGCCCCCGTCACGCCCGGGGCGGTGGAAAGGCCAGGGGAGTTGGCCCTTGGAGGTCGCAGCCCATGCCCGGGTTTGGGGCAACTGCCCAGTGAATCCTCTTGGCTGAGCGGGTGGAGAAGAGCGACGCCAAAGCTGGAAGGAGGGGCGCACTTCAAGGCCGGCGGCTGCAGAGGATGGGCGCCTAAGTGACTCCCTGCGCTGAGCCGCTCGCTCGGGAAGGCGAGAGAGGTTTTCTGAGCAGGCGCCAGGGCTCCCGGGGACGATGGCCCAGTCTGGGCAGCGTAGGCTTGGTAAATGGCTTGTGGCGATAGCCCTGTTGGCGCTGTGCCGGCTTGCCACGCCACTGGCCAAGAATCTGGAGACCGTGTCTTGGAGCTCCCTCAACCCCAAGTGAGTAACTTATCTGCTCTGCTCCCGTGGGCTAGGAGGCACTCTTTTAAGGGCTGCGCGCCCCTAGTGAACGTCCGAAGGAGGAGTAGCGCCCCATTTTGTTTGTGTGTTTTCCTGCGGGCGGGCAGGGCAGAGAATGACAAATGAAGGGTTGTAACCCTTCAACTTCCCGGTATTTTCGTTTGTACATCCCAGAACAAGTCGAAATGGTCATTCCAGGGGGAGTCGGGGGGCCTGGAGGTGAGAGTTGTCGGGGAGGGGGCGAGAAGCTTTCTGGGTCCCTTGGGAAAGTGATCTTGGCCAAAAGGTGCTTCCTGGTAGAGCTTGACCTGGGCCAGGGATGAGGTGGGAACACAGGTTTCTCCTTTGCTTAGGTGTGGAAGTAATACAGTGTGGGACCAAGTGTTTGGTTGGGATGAGTGGACAGCACCTCTATCTACTCGGGCTTCTTCCATTTTCATTTTTCTTTCTTCCCTCTTTGCCTCTGTGGCTTCGTGTTTTTGCTGTCTCTAGCACACACTCCTTTTTTCTCCCAGCCAGGACAGTAGTACAGGGGGACACAATTCCCAGGATCACAACGATGAGAGTGGACAGGGGTTGTTGCAGGGATGGAGTAGGGGTTGCTCAATTCAGTGCTTCTCGGGGTCCAATGGATTCAGGGTAGAGCCTCCAGTAACCGCCTGGGGAGTGGTGTCTAAGCCAGCCAGGGAGGTGGGTGAAGAAGAGGGTATAATTCCTGCCCAGGTGAGTCCATTACAGTTCTAACACACACACACACATGCCCTCAGATTAGGGAGCTGTGCCGAATTTTTCCTGAAGGGTTGGAGTACAACTGTATAGAGTTATTTTTTCTTCTTCATTTCCTAGGGCGGTGGCTCAGTTTTTTTTTTTTTTGGATTCTCCAGAGCTATTGCCATGACCTTTAGACCTTTTTCTCTTTTGCCATTCAGGACTCGGTTTGGAGCCCAGGGTAAAAAGTAGTCTTTTTCCTGCTCAGACATTGTCTGACACCCCCATTTTATCAGGAAACTGGGGCCATTGTCCTGTCTCTGCTCTCTGATTGCTGTATATGAAGTCTTCTGCTTCCTGATAACTTCCTGGCCTTCTGCCTGGCTTGGCCTCTGGGGTCCCTAGAGCAATGCTTCCTTGAGCCTTGAAATAGAAGGATAGTATTTTATTTCTCCTCTCATTAAGGTGGGGACCCAGTGCTGATAGTGGGCTAGCTAAAGTAGGCTTGGAGTGAAAGGCTCCCCATCTGTGGGGGAAAAAGAGAAGAATTGGGAGGGATTTCTCCCCTACCCAAAGTCTAGGCTGTGTGCAGCACTCTTCTAACTGCAGGGGTTCAAAATGGCCTGGGGGCCTAGGGCTGCTCAGGCCAGCAGAAAAGGTTGTAAAGTGCCCAGTCGTCATCCCTTGCCATCCCCAGGGGTGGAGACTGGAAATGCACTCTTAAACTAGGAGAGCTGCAATCTGCCTGGGGTAGCCCATCGCAGTGCTCACAGGAGTGACCTAATTGTTCCCTGGGGTATCTAACCAGAGATGGCACAGAGCTCCACAGCTGGAAAGGAGCCCTCCTGCAGAGGCTGTGTGAGTGTGTATTGGGGGTGGGGGGAAGGGACTGGGAGAAACAAGAGCTGTTATGTCCTGAAGCCTTAGAGTTCTGGGCTAGTTTATAGGTTTTAGGAAGCTTCATCCCCCCTGTCCTCCTCCTCTGTCCTCAAGATGGGGTTAGGTATCCTGTGAGGGGAGGCTGTGAACTCAGTAGGACATGCATAAATTCCATTCTCTAGCCAAACAGATCCGGGAAATAGTCCTGGATTGATTTGGTGCCCCCCCCTCTCAGTATTGCCCCCTCCCCAGAGCTCCACCTATACCCTGGTCTGGAATGAAGCCATTGTGTGTGTTCGGGGTTTGAGGGCAGTTGAGAGGTGGCTAATGGGAGGCAAGCGGACAGGAGGGAGACAGAGCTCAACTCTCCTTCAGGGGGCTGTCTCTGTCACCGTACCCAACCCTCAGGCTGCCACAGCTTTTCCAATAAAACAGCCTTTGTCTGTCCTTTTTAGCCTCCTGCTTGAATTATTCTCCTTCTCAGGCCCTCAAACCCTGTGGGTTTGCCCTCTCCAACCTTCAGTAAGCTGTGTTCACCTCAGCTTACCAGCTTGGCGGCCTGCACTCCCCCCTCACACCCCTCTCTTAGTCACTCAGCCTCTCTTTCTCAAGTCCTTTTGTTTCTCGCACATGCCCAGGCTCTCCCTCACAGCCTCATTTTTTTTCTGCCCTCCCCTCTTCCTTTCAGCTTTTGGTATCTCTCCTCATTCCTGTTAGGAGCTGGCAACCCGTGCTCCCACCCAAAAATCTCCCAACACCTATAAACCCTGTTTTATTGCTTCCTTCTTGGAGGGAAAAATAAAAATAAAGAAGCAGTGGGTCTCAGCGAATGCTTCTACACTCCCTCCTGATGAGAGGAGGCTGGAAGTACTAGGCTTTTAGACTCCCAGCGCCTTTCCCAAGGATATGCTTGGGGCCTTCCAGAGTGATAGTTTTGGGTGTCAAGAGTTTTTTGCTCCTTGGCCTCTTCCTGTCATATTTGCTCCATGAGTCCAGGGTGGGGATGGGGATGGGGGTTGGTGTGTATGTGTAAGCATGCAAGGCTGAGCAGGGCTTGGAGGGTGGCTATGTAGAAAGTGGTACCAGGGCAGCCCCATCCCCCAGCCTTTTCCTCTAGGAAGATCAGGGCAGCCGGCAGGACTCACACTTGAATTCTCAGCCAAATCCAGCTGCTACAGTTCAGTCTCTCAGTCTTGTTCTGATCCCTTTCTGTTCCCCACTCAGGTTCCCTTACCTTTAGGGAGTGTGAATGTGCCACAGATCACATTACACCTTATCTACAAGAGGACCGGGGTGGGGCTTTCAGCTTGGAGTCCAGGACCCTTGACTCCAGCAAGGTTGGGAGTAGCTGCAGACCTAACCCAAGCTTTCCTGCTCCATACAAATATACTGGCCCCTCACAGCTGTTATAACTTACCAGTCCTGGGAAGGACAGCGCTGGGTTCCAGAGTGGCAAGGGATGTGACTTTCTACTTTGTGGCTGATTGGTCACAGGTGAAGGAGGCCTAGAGGGATGGGAACCTCGCAGCTTCTAAAGTTCCCTTTTCTCTCCCTCCCAACTCTCACCCCAGGCTTTTCTGCAGGAGGACCTCGGAAGCTGGGTTGAAGACTGAATATAGAGTCCTCTTTCTCTCCTCTGTACTTTGCTACTTTTTCACCAGCTCAGGTAGATGGTGATAGGCAGGCTCTGGACACTACAGTGCTCTTCAAAGGCTGAGAGTATATGGAGTATGGCCCAGCCAGGTTTGAGGAATGGTTCACTTTGTGATTATTTAGGGGACCTAAGGTAAGGTAAGGTGATGCTCCTCTGCCATATTTTGGTACCTTGCCTCCTTGGGTCTCTTGGGTGTGTTTTACTCGTGGTAGTTTAGTACTAACAGTCAGGAGTATAATATCTTTCAGCTTCTTCTAAATGGTTCTGTGTTTGGCATGCTAAGTCAGGCAGCACCTTAGAAAGCATTCTCATATGATCTCATTGGATGCTTGCAATAGCTGTAGGAAATACAGCTACATTTTCCAGATAAGGAGGCTGGTGCCCAGAAAAAGGAAGTGATCTTCTTTCCAGGCCATCCTGCTGCCATGAACACTAAAGGTAGGGTTTAGGAGACACAGGATTCTTGCCCCTGCGGTCCCCTCTCACTTTATAGGTGTATGTGCATCTGTCCTTGTGACTCAGGTCCTGCCTGTGTGGAGTTGTGCTCTGATTTCATTTGACTTTGGTCTACCTACCTCCTAGGGCAGGCGTCGGCAAACTATTGAGATCAAAGAGCCAATCCTGTCCTTCCTAACAACTTTAAAAGTCACTCAAGAGTCTTAAATATATTTTTCCAAACAAATGAAATCACCATGATCGGAAATAACCTTCAAATGTTTTCAATGTTAGGTTTATACTGAAAGAGCCGCACATGGCTCCCAAGCCGCAGTTTGCCGACCACTGCCCGAGGGCAGCCTGCTCTTTTGTCTTGAGCTAAGGCAGACCCTTCTTGAGCTCCAAGGAGCAACTTTAGTTTCTCTCTGGGTCAGGAATCTCACTTCCATTCAAGGATGCCACACAGTGAGGAGGCAGGCATTACCACCGCCTTAGTGGAGAGGAGCTTTGGTCAGGTGTGGCAGAGGAGAGAGCACAGACCAGTCTAGTGTAGGTGGGGAAGGTGGCTTCCTCCGGGACTCTTCTGGCTTCCCTGCCTCCAACAGTGCTTGTGTGTGCCAGGACCCAGCTGCTGCTCCTGCCCACCCACGCCCGGGCGGGCACTGCTGGGACATGCCAGGCCTGCTCCTGCTGCCTCAGGGGTTGGGTGGAGCTGGTAGAGTGAAGAGGAGCCTTTAATTTGGGGGCTCCCCACCCTAGCTGGGATGAGAGCAGACTTGAGCTCTCTGGCTTAGGCTTGAGGTGCAGTATGGTAGGATCATCAAATTATGGTTGTGGCTAGAGTCTTACACCAAACTTGAGCTTTCATGGTCTGGTACCAGGTTCCTCTTTTGACTCCTTTTTAGAGCCTGAGGGAAGGATAAGAGGGAAGGAAATACAGACCTAGAGAATGTAGGCAGCTTTCTGGGCTTGTGCCCAATAGCTGTAAGTTCTTTTTGTGTAGATAATGTGTATATTGGTGAAAAGGGTCTCCACTATTTGGCTAGAGGAAGCCTTGGGGACTGGGGTGAGTGGCAGGGGAGACAGGTGTTGGTTGGCCTCCAACCAGTTCTGGGCCTTGGGAATTGCGTCTCGTATCCCAAGATTCCTTTCAGCAGGCATGGCAGTACTGCTAAAGTCAATAGAAAGGCTTAGAAGGGACTTAAATTAGGGTGGAGGAGAAGAGGCACAGCTCAGACTGCCCCACCTCTAGTCATTTTATTCCCTAGGGTCCCAGGGTTATTAGAGGCTAGGGAGGAAAGGCCTCAGGGGTTACCATGGTGACCTGCTTCAGGCTCCCTGCTGGGTCATGTCAATCCCTTTATTTTCCAGAAAAAGATTTTGTCTGGGGGTGGCCCAGGCTGGAAAACTTGCCTTAATAATGGGAAGAGTAGTTTTTGAAAGGTGGAGGAGGATAAAGGGTTTAACTTACGGACAGATCTCTTCCTCCATTCTTACCCCTACTCCTGACCAAGTACATTCTCCCTGTACTGTATGACTAGTGTTGCAGTTAGCTTCAGGCTCTTGTGTTGCAGTTAGCTTCAGGCTGTACTCTCACTGCCTTCAATCCACCTCTCATAACCCCTCTCCAATTTCTTGGGCTTCTCATAGGCCGACATGAAGTTTTCCCAGTGTTGGGGCAAGAAGCTAAGAAGGCCCCATTATGGTAGAACAGGGTTTGGAAAGGTGGGTCTCAGCAGGCTCCTCTTCCTTCTGCCTGGGTGATGTGATTTAGGGGAAGGTGAGTTTCCTTCTGCCAGCTGCTATGCAAATAAGTTGATGAATATTTATGAAGTCACTGTTCACTGAAGTTGAAGAGATTCTGAGGGGTGTTAAGGGGAGTAGTCTTCTCTTCTTTCCCTTCCCCCACCCATTATATCGACATCTGTTTCCTCTATGTCTTTGGGTTAATGGTAGAAGCTGAGGTAACTAGAAGTCCCATGTTCTAATTTCAGGGCATTTGTGGTGGTGGGAGACTGAGCTGAGCACAGGTAAGACTCTCTCCATAGTGATTAAGCCAAGGCCAAGTGGAGACCAGAAATACAAAGCTGATTTGTATTTAATTCCATGTTTTCTGTGTATTTGGTGTCAAATACTTCAGACGGGCCCTTGTTGAGCTGCAAATGTATCAGGATTCAGCCTGTTAGACTTTTTAAGACCCTGGAGTTGGTGTTAAGCATCTTTTTCCAATGGGAACATTCAAGTGATCATTCATTTCCTCCCATGAGGAGCCTGAACTCAATGAGTCTCTATGGTTCCTTCTGGCTCTAAAACATTAGACTTTGTTTAATCCAGCTTTCTGGATGGAACCAGTTTGAGGCCTGCAAAGTGAAAAATGCTTTGAGAATTAGAGCCCTTTGTGAAACTTACTGTTTTTTTTTTTTTTTTGTGATGCATGTTTCCTCTCAAATGTTTATGCGGACCTTCATTCTGTACCTGCTGCCCATAGTGGAGTAAAGTTAGCTACTGAAAGGGGAAGATTTTTTCATTTTTTACCTGTACACCAAGATGATCCTGGGTTAGGTCCCAGCTTGGTGGAGTTTCACCTGAAATGAAGAGTGGAACTGCTTTTCTTTATCTACTTCATCTTCTCAGCCTAATTTTCGTACTCTCCTACCCGGGTATCCTTTACCTCCCTAGAATGAGCGCTCTGCTGGTTGGCAATGCAGAGGCATGGGTCCACCACTCACAGTAGGTTCTCCTTGTATAGAGAGTACTCATTGGGTCGTGGAACTTCAGGAACTAGTTTCATCTTATTCCCAGATTATTGCAGCGTCCTCTGAATTGGTGCTCATTACCACCATTCTTGACTGTTTACCACCAAAAAGGGCCCACCAAGGCTCCTTAACAGGATATTACAACACACTGCTTATTGTGACCTTTGAGGTCTTTCAATCTGGTCCTAGCTGATCTTTTCCACCCTGTCTTTTGCTCCTTCTCAACATATCTCTAGATAAGTTGGACAGATCACCAGCCTGGGTTTTGTGTGCTAGACAGTGCTGTCCACTCTTAATGTGTGTTGACTAATTAGTCCTCGCTGAGGAGCCACTTTATCCCCATCATTTCTGTGAAACTGCCCCCAACCATCCTGGTCAGATGAGCTCTCTCTTTATTTTCAGTGCCTCTAGTGCTTAGTGTTCTTCCATCCTTTCACATACTTACAGAGAGCTTTGTGTTACCTCGTGCTAGAGGTGGAACATTTACCAGTGAATAAATTCCTTGAGGATGAAGCTTTATCTTCTCTTTTGATTTTTTTCCCTCCAAGATACAAGACTGAGATCATGAGTACCTAATGTTAGTATCTGGTCTTCTGCTACTTGACAGACTATTCCTATGGAGAATTCAAATATATTGAGTGCCTATATGTGCTATGTGTTTGCTGTCTCATCTACCCCCTTGAATAAAGTGAGCAGACGTCCCTCTTTAAAACAATTCTTCCCGCGTCCCACGGCGTTTTAAAAAAGTGCCGATTTTTGGAAAGAAAGCACAACAACGACGGGAGAATGGGAAGGGAATATACCCCCTCTACAGCCTCTCCCTCAGGTCAATGGTGTCCCACTTTATCAATATTAAAATCTGGTCACTTTACCCTTGAAAGGGAGGGGGCTTTACCACCCTCAGCTCACAAATGAGGAAACTGAAGCTCAGAGAGCTCAAACAGTTCATCCAAGGTAGCAAAGCTGGTCAAGACCAAGTATGTCTGAGTTTAAAGTCTATATTTTTCTCTCAGCTTCAGCCTTCCCAGACGCAGAAATGACCAATGGATTACCACCTGTGACCTTTTTTTTGTTTTTTTGGTTTTTTTTACCTGTGACCTTTCTTATTGTGGGCTTAGACAAGGACAGGATTACATGAATAGGTGACCCTCCACTGCTCTCTCTCCAGTACCTGGACTTTTGGATTAGAAGATGAACTTCGCCCATTATGGCATTTATCCAACTCACCTTAAGACCTGGAGTAGAAACACGGGCAGTGAGAAGATGGGAATCCTGATGTGTGGGTTTCCCGGGATTCTATTTTACATGCTCTGTTATCCATTCTTGGGCCCTTTCTCTCTTCCCTCTGTTCTTTGGAGTAAACCTTGTCAAGTTTGGAGATTCAGGCCTTTGTGTTGTGGGCTAAGGTAGGGGTTGGTCACTGTAATGACACTGCACATTGGAAATAGGGAGAGTTGTGGGGAGCTGTACCTGGCCAGAGAGTGTGCTTGCTCTGTGAGAATGTGTCTGTGTGGGTGTGAGGTGGTGGCAGTGACTGTGCAGGAATGTATGTTGCAGGAGGGTGAACAAGGTATACTGCCACCTTCAGGCAGCCCAGGCCTGACACCTTGATCCACAACCCATTTGCCAAGTCAACCCCCTGCGGAAATGCCACATTAGGACAAAGGGCTCTCCCAGCTAGGCGGTGCCTCACCCAGTCAAACAGACAAAACCTGGCAGCCTTATCCATAGGCCACTCCTTCCCCACCCAGCCTTAGGTTGGAGGAAGGGCAGATTGCCTCCTGTTGCCACCTCCACCCTGGAGGCCTGATCTTCATTGCTTGCTCTCGTGCTTCTGGGATGGCCTCGACCACCAGTCCTGGAGCTGACCATCTCTTCCTTTCTGGGCAGGTTCCTGAGTGGGAAGGGCTTGGTGATCTACCCAAAGATTGGAGACAAATTGGACATCATCTGCCCCCGAGCAGAAGCAGGGCGGCCCTACGAATACTATAAACTGTACCTGGTACGGCCTGAACAGGCAGCTGCCTGCAGCACCGTGCTCGACCCCAATGTGCTGGTCACCTGCAACAGACCAGAGCAGGAAATCCGTTTCACCATTAAGTTCCAGGAGTTCAGCCCCAACTACATGGGCCTGGAGTTCAAGAAGCATCATGATTATTATATTACCTGTGAGTCTCTTCCTACTCTGTGGTTCTCTCTTCTATTCTTATTGTACTAGGAGCTTTTAAGTAGTACAAGGATAGTGCACATAGTGAAGGTCCTACCTGATCTCAGCTTTGAAGACTGGCATGCTTTGCTCCCAGTCTGGCCTTGAAATCTTAGCAGCAATATTCTCTAAGGGTCCCACTACCAGTTTACCAGGGGACTCCAAGGGCTGGATGGAAGGAAACCCCCCGTTTTTGTAGCCTTCTCTATCATTTGTTTTACCCATCTAAGATAAAATCTTAGGAATTACAGAGTTGGCAGTACTTTGAGCTCAGCCAGATGTTTGCCTTTTTTTCTCATGAGAAACTAAGGGAGGACCCCCCAAAGGTTAAGGGGCTTCTTGCCCTAACTCACAGAGGGATTTAGGGAAAGAATTGGGATTCTAACCCAGATCTCCTGGCCACTAATCCAGAATTCCTTCCAGTCTACATAGATACCTTCCTTGTAATGCCAGTTCTAATTGCTTTGCCTCTGAGCAATATCACCTAATGAAAAAAACATATCTTACTGTTGCCACTGTGAAAGAGGAGCCAAGACTTGGTCATCATACAGGAACAGAGTCTTTGGGGGAGGAGCTAGCTCGTGGGCTGTGCTGGATGTTACCTACTCTGTTTCTAGTGAGAGGAAAGGAGATAGAAAGGCTCACAGGTGGGTAAGAACTGCTTGGCGCCCTACCATTCCCAGTTCTAGTCCTATTTATTGGCTGAAGCAGCACTAAGGTTTCTGGGGAATTCTGGCAGACTATCCCCCCTACCACCCTCCCCCTTGACGTCTTTGGTCTCTTCATGCAGCTACATCCAATGGAAGCTTAGAGGGCCTGGAGAACAGGGAAGGAGGTGTGTGTCGGACACGAACCATGAAGATTGTCATGAAGGTTGGACAAGGTGAGTGCCCAGTCTAAGGGGGTCATAGCTAGGCCTTTAGAACTGTTTTTTTTTTCTGGCTAAGTAACGGTATATTAAGAGTGAGGAAGGGGCAATGGGATTAGAGCATTTAAGGTCCAGTTGACAGAGCACCTGTGCTGGCGGAGTCCCTCCCTTTCATTGTCCTCTCCTCACTTCCAGATCCCAATGCTGTGACACCTGTACAACTAACTACCAACCGGCCTGGCAAGGAGGCACACAATACTGCCATGATGGCCACACAGGCTCCTCGTGGTCGAGGTTCCCTGGGAGACTCTGATGGCAAGCACGGTGAGTGTGTAGGTGTTTGTTAGAAGGCAGAAGCCATTGCTTAGTCTCCAGGAAGAAAGGCTGTCTAAGGCCCTGCTTGAGATCTGACATGTCTCCGGGGAACCATTGGCTGTCACTTCCTCTTTGTCTTTTCTCCTGCCTCAGATACTGTGAACCAGGAAGAGAAGAGCGGCCCAGGTGCAAGCAGCGGCGGCAGTGGCAATGGAGACCCTGACAGCTTCTTCAACTCCAAGGTGGCATTGTTTGCGGCTGTTGGTGCTGGTTGCGTCATCTTCTTGCTCATTATCATTTTCCTGACGATTTTGCTACTAAAGCTGCGCAAACGGCACCGAAAGCACACGCAGCAGCGGGCAGCTGCCCTTTCACTTGGTACGCTGGCCACTCCCAAAGGGGGTAGTGGCACAGCAGGCACTGAGCCCAGCGACATCATCATCCCCTTACGGACTACAGAAAACAATTACTGCCCCCACTATGAGAAGGTGAGTGGGGACTATGGGCATCCAGTCTACATTGTCCAGGAGATGCCACCGCAGAGCCCGGCGAACATCTACTACAAAGTCTGAGTGCCCGGTGCGGCCTCAGGCCCTGGAGGACAGATGACCTGGACCACACCTCTCCCTTTAGCCCCATACTCCCACCCTTTGCCAGCTGTGCCCACCTTTGTATTTAGTTTTGTAGTTCCTTGGCTTTTATAATCCCCCTTGTTCCTGCTCCTTGGGCTTTGGAGGGCTGTGCTTATACCCCCAAACTCCTTGCTTTTGTGCCTTCTCCCTCTGGCCAGTTCCCTGGGTTCTATGGGGGTACCCCTTCTTGGTGAGTGGGGTTGGATGCTGATGAACAGTAGGCAGGGAGATGCCCCCATGACTGTGTCTCCAACTTTGTCCCTGTTCCACCTTCCTAGGACTGCTTGTCTACTGTCATCACTGCTTTTAATGATTTTGTGTTCATTTTTTAGCTGTCAGTTCAGTTTCATCTGCTTTTCATTTGTTTGCTTTTTTTTAAGAAAATGAAAGATGTAGAAGCTTATCCATCCCCAGGCTTTCTGAGCCTGGGCCAGCCACTTATAAGAGGGTCTGGGGATATGGCCAGCCAGGATTGTCACTTATTTTATAGACTCCTCAGCATTTATGCATCTGAGGTGGGGACAGTCCTGGTATTGCCCATGAGGGTAGAGGCGAGTATCATTGGGAAAGGTGTCCCACTCTTCCCTCCTGACCCATCCTCTAAAGCTAATCCTGGCAGTGGGGTAGTAGCTGCCACCCTTCCATAATAAATAAATAAAATCCTTATGGAATTCTTGGGTATCTCCTGCCTCCCTCACTCTCACAGTAATTAGTGTCTTAATTGGCTGTTGCCTGGGGAACTGGAGAGCTGCTGCAGGCAGATGACCTCATGGGTGGAGCACATAAAGCTGGGGGATCCCTCCCCCATTTTCTCTCCTTATCTTTGGCATCCTTTAGCCGGGTGGGGAAATAGATGCCCACATGGAGACTTAAATAGCTAAAAAGCCAAGTGGCATGATTCTTTTCTGGACTCTAGCACAGGTGGGTACCACCCCACTTCCAGGTGACAGTCAAAGTGGTTTTTGTTTTTGTTTCTGTTACCATTTGTGTAAATACTAGTTTTTTGGAGGGAAAAATAATGTAAAGATGTTTTGTATAAACTGAATTATTTTCTTGTTGCTTTTTTCTTAGAAAAAAAATGAGAACTAAAAAAAAATAATAACCACATGGAGAAATGGGTGTAAACTGGTGTCATGTTGTTTAAGAATGGAGTGTAAATGAATGAACGAGAGAGAGAGAGAGACTGTGTGTGTGTGTGTTTTCCTGTGTCAAAACCACTGATGATCTCGGTTGGGTGTATCAAGGGAATATCTATCTTAATGGAACTAGATATGTCCTATGAAACTCCTGCTGCCCTCCACCCTTCCAAGTTTCTCCAATTTCTCGTGCTCCCATGGAAAGTGGGGTCATATGCTAACTTGCCATAGACTGTTTGCATTTTCCCAGGCTAGTACCAGGCTAGTCCTGGTAGCATAGAGGACTACTAACTTCAAAGTTAGTAGTTTGAAATTCACCAGTCCATCCCTGGGAGAAAGATGGTGATTTCTACTCCAATAAAGCATTTACAGTCTTGGAACTCCACAGAGGAAGTTCTATTCTGTCTTATGAGTAGAATTAAATCACTATGAGTTAAAATTGACTGGATGGCAGTGAGTGTGGTTTTGAGTACTGGGTGTATGCACAGATACTTCCACCACATGGCTGGGGCTGGATCTGGGACCTGCTGGCAGGCTTAGCCTTGCCCTACTTTAGGATGCTTGAAAGTTGATAGAAATAACCTTCTAAGAGTGACCCACTGGGTACCACGGCTGCTTCAGGCTGCCCAGTTCATCTTTCAGGCATAACCTTTCACCTTTTTCTTGGGAACATCTGGCTGGCAGTGAAAACCCTGGATCCAGAGCATCCCTGAGCATTCATTCCGTCTCCCTCCCACAAGCTGATAAGTAACTTTCTCAGGGCAGAGTATGACAGTAGTCCTAAGGAGGTTTGAGCCTCAGTCCCACACAGAAAAACTGACAGGGCCTAGGACCTTCCTGCTCTAGCAAAGAGCATCCTGGGAGTCTTGGTGGGAAGCTCCCTGTGTGGAGATGGCTAAGGCAGATGCCAGGGGTGGAGAACAAGTGAGGTCCCTGCAACTGAAAAATAGCTAAGAAGACAATAGAGGAGGAGGAAGAAAAGGAGGGTTAGTTAGTGATCCGCAGCTGGAGGCTCCAGTGAATCAGCGAAGAAATAGCCATGACTAGTAAGGAATTTAGAAATGAGTGGCGAAGGAAAAGTAGGGATAATCTTGGAAGCAGGGTGGAAGAAAGGGGTAAAGCTTAGTTTCTCCGGGAGCCATCTGGGGCAGAGTCTATTATTAAGTTTGTTATTGACCAAAGTGAGTACCTGGATCAGATGAGACCTCTGCTGTTTGCCCAGAGTGGGATCTGGCCTAGGGCAGGGATCTCTAACCAAGGCTGGTTCTGGTCAAATTGGGGACTGTAATTGAGATGGAGGAGTGAGCCTCTCCCACAGTTCTACAACTGAGTGTCCTTGGGAGATCACCTACTCTGCACAGGATACCAGCTGCCCTCACCCTACCAATGGAGGGTGGAGTTTCTAGGAACTCACTGAGAGTAGCTCTGGGAGTATTAAGTAAAATCTGTAGGAGAGAGACATGAAAAAGAAAGTACGGCGCAGTCTTGCTGACAGCGCAGCAGGCCTGTGATTGACTTTGTACTTGCCTTGGCATGGGCATCATGGCTGGAACTTGTTTGAGCTCGGTCCTCACACTGGGCTGATCATCCAATGATATATCCCTGTGGCATAGTCTCCTCCACCTGGACAGTGCCTGTAAGGCTTTTCAAACGTTTATATACATTATCTCATTGAGTCTTATAAACTGCTTTGTAAGGCTGGTAGGCATGGAAATTTTGCCTCATATTTGAGATGAGACTGAGATCCTATGGGGGAGCAATAACTTGCCCCAAACATGCACCAAATGAATAGGAACACTACAAGTCAAGTCCAAGTGTCTTGTTACACCATGGGAAAATAAGAGAAGTTCCTTGAGTAGGATGCCCATTCTCCCTTCCCTACCCCTTTCCTCTGTCTAAGGTGAGACTGAACAAGCATACTTCCCTGAGAACTTTGAACCAGAGTCTTGCTCCCCTTCTTTTTCTTGGTTACAGTGATGGGAAGGAAGAGGGGAGCAGAGTGAGTCAAGGTTAGCCAGAAGCAGGAGGTGAGAGCCTCTAGTGGATAGGGTGGGACCTACTCCTGTCCCATTCACAGCTCTCCTTCCTGTCCTAACTGGACCCAAAATCCTGGTGAGTCAGGAATAGACGATGCTTACCAGGTGAGGGTGGGGTAACCTGGTGTCTTCCATAGGTTAAGCCAAATTCTCCAAAGTGAGTAAGTATTCTCCATGTTGCATTTCCCTGAAGAACAGGCTTGTGGAGCTGCAAGGACAGAGCTCTTGTGACCTTGTTGTACTGGTCAATTATACCTGAAATACTAGGGTCTGGCATGCTCCAGGAGGGGGCTCAAGAGGGGGCTTCCGATTTGAGGGAGAGACCATTTTAGGTTGGTTGCTAATAACTCAGAAATTTGTCCCCAAAACCTGCGTACCCCCCAACCCTGCCTGGACACTGACACTCAAACTAAGTCAGCCCCCGGGCCATCTGAGAACCTCTGTACCCATTTGGTATAGGCTGTTGCTCAACTGGCCATCAGACCTGGGGGTCTAGGCTCCCTCCTGGTTATTACGTTGAATACCCTTTGGGGAGCCTAGACAGGGAGAATCCAGTCTCCACCCAGGACAGGGGTCATGGAGCCCTAACTGAAAGCAATTTAAGGGCACAGGGGAGGCAATAATTGTGGGTACTATTTTCAATGGTTCATTATCCAGCTTGTGAAGAGAAAAGCAGAAGAGCCAGGGGTGAGGGGATTAAGGAATTTGCAAAGGGATATGGGAGGGTGGGAGAAGTTTGTGACAGGGCCCTTTGTATAGAGGAGAGCCCTGTTCTGAGAGATGGGTGAGCTGTCCCAACTATGCCAAGATGGCCTCTTCGGATTTCAATTTCCCTACATATATGGCAATGAAAGTGTAGGACTAGATTTATCATTTTATTTGGAAACTGTTGAGAATATGCTATATGCTAGTCGATGGTCTGGGCACTGGGGTACTGTGCCAAATAGGACAAACAGGTTCCTGCTTCCACGGGAGCCCACCTAGAAACATTTTCTAGAAGAATCTTAAGCACTAGGTTAGCTCTTGACTGAGTATATGATGATTAAGTCATGGGGAGTGTAAAGAGACCGGATGGAAGATGCTTGGATTAAAAACTTGGGTTATGGAGTTAATCTGTCATACATACATATGTCTACACACTCATTCATACATAACATCTATATATCCACTCATTTACCCAACATCCAGTCACCCTGTTTTTCTACATGAGGTTGAATATGCAGTAATAAATGATTGCTATAACTTCAGTGAGCTGTGTAGAGGATTGTCTGGGGCTGGACCCCCTAGGAACTTTTCTGCTTGGAAGTGGGCCCCAAGTCATGGTTGTCCTTCTCTCTTCCCTGAGTCATTAACTATAGCTGCCCTTTTGCAAGGTTCATAAATACCCTTATAACAACTTGTCCGGGGCTCTATTCCCATTCCAGGTAATTGGATACAGAAGCTACCCATACTAAAAGAGCCCTTGTCAATCTCTGGTCCAGTGAGTCAGCCTCTTACCACACAGCTTCTGTAGGAGAACTCCCCTCTTGTGTCAGGGCTGCTCCCTTTAGAGAGGCTCCATATGGCTCATTTGTAGAAATCAAGTGAGATCTTGAACTCCTACCCTACCCAGGGCACTTTACCCTAGGTGGATTCTCCGGGGGAGAGCCATATGCTGCCCATGCTCTCAAGGGGTCTGACTGTTCAGATAGAAATTAGAAACCCAGGATTGGCAGAGCTCCTTTAGAGCCTTCTGGGAAGATCGAGGCCTAGAGACTAGATAGGACTTGCCATAGCACAAGAAGTGAAACGGCAGAGTCAAATCTAAAATCCTGCTTTCTTATATCACAGGTCAGATCCTGGAATATGTGTGTGTGAGTGAACCAAACAAACCTCTATATGCAATGTTCGTATTGACGCAGAAGCCTTGCTGGCATAGTGAGTTGCACATGGGGATGCCAACATTGCGGTCAGCAGTTTGAAACCACCAGCTGCTATGTCGGAAAAAGAGGAGGCTTTCTCCCTTAAAGAGTTAGTCTCAACCCTACGGGAGCAGTTGCATTTTGTCTTACAGCCTCATTATGAGTGGGAATCGACTCAGTGACAATGAGTCTAGAAGGTTATCAAAACAATACTTTATAACTTGGCGAAAAATGTGATCCTGAGTTTTGTTTTGGTGGTGAGCAACCCTCAAAAATTTGCTGTTTGATCCCCTTCTTGGAGATCTCTCTGCGGTACCGTACTGGTGTACTCTGATATCGCTCAGAGGCACATGCTCTGGAAGGCATCTGTAGGGACCAGATTGCTAGTTCATGACCCAAACCCAGATTTAGGCATCTGCCTTCTGAGATGTGTCAGGCCAACCTCCCTTTGCACACCTCCAGGATTTCCTCCCTCCCTCCCCAGTCCAGGCAGCCTGGTAATTCTTGGCCAGCCTGACAGTTAGTTATCCTTGCTGCCTTCAGTCCCTCTGCACACACTAATAGCCATGGCAGTAACATGCTTTCACATGCAAATTGCTATGGAATTCCCAGCCCCTGCTGGTGCCCCAGCCCCCAAGGCTTCCCCCTGGGCAGATTCAGAAAAGAGAATGGAATCTTTCAAACTGTTTGGGCATTTAGAGGCTTTCTAGTCCAGCCCCCTTGCTGGATAGATGGGAAAACTGAGGCCTAGAAAGGGGAAGTGAGTACCCTGTCACACACAGAGTTTTCTGGCACTGGATTTCCCAGATCTTCAGATTTCCAGCCCATTGCATCTTCAGACAACTGCAGTCTCCCCCCACTGATTGTTTACTATGAACTCTGGGATCCCTCCCTCTGGCACAGACTCTCATTCTAAGCACCTTTGGTGGGGGTCTGAACCTCAAATCCAGAGATATAAAGGCTAGAGGTGTCTGTAACTTTAGGGACATTGCCCAAGGAATTGAATCATTCTCCCTTGAAACAGACAATAGAGGTTGTTCCCGTCTCTGTCTTTCCCTGCATGACTGTATTGCCTGATTCTGGCCAACCTGCTCTTTCCACCCAGGTGGCCTGACTTGTCCCACCGATGCAAGATTGACCCACAAACAGTCCAGGAGGTATAGAGGGAAGCCTGGTCCCAGCTCAGATAAACACAGCTGCCATGGAGTCAGTGCTGACACTCTCCCTGCGGGTTTCCCAGACTGTAACTGCTTAGGGTAGTAGAAAACCCAGTCTTTTATCCCTTGGAGTTGCTGGTGGTTTTGAATAGTGTACTATGTAGATCAGCTCAATACATGACTACTATATCACCAGGGTGCCTTGGTATGGAAAAATCTTGTTTCCCAGCAGTTTTACTGAAACAAGATTAGACTTCTGAGATGGAATTTATAGGAGAATGAAAATAAACATGAAAAGAAAAATGAGACAATGCTACAGAGAGCAGGTCTCTGCTTCCAGCTCAGCCAAAATCTTGCCACATATGGATCCAACGAGCAACTTCAGGATTATCCTTGAATTGACACTTGAAACACTTGACTCTCTCCTTCTGACCACACTCTGAGTCACTACACTGCCACCCTCTTAACTGATATGCCTGTTTCCATCCTGTTCCCCAACCCTTTGCAAAGCAGCAATCAGCAATTTTGCCAAAATTCAATCCTAATCTTGTCAATCCTGTTTACCTTTCAAATTTATCAATCGTTTAATTCCTCAGCATGACTTTTAAAGCCCTTTCAATCTTTTTAGTCTCTCACTTTGATCTCTCCAAACATTAAACTCAGAACAACTCATTGTTTCCTAAATAGCACATGTACCCTGAAGCCTCTATGCTTTCCATGTGCACTTCTTTCAGGATGAAATTCCTGTCCCCTTGACTTGAGGCATCACAAACTCCTACTGACCCTTTGGACACTTCCTGCTCCCAACCCAGGCCAAATCAATTCTTTTTTAGTTCTCACAAAGCTTCTGTGTCTTTCAATGCCACCAGATTGCGAGCTGCTGGAAAGCAGGACCGTGTCTCATTTATCTCGTGTCTCAACTATAGTGATGTCCAACTCAGAACTTAGCAAAAAGGTCTCATCAATAAATCTTTACAGTATGTCAAATTTGAATAGAATTAGCAGTGCTGGAAAATCCATTCCAGAGCTCTGTTCGCACCTTCCACCTATTCACATTACTGTTCAATCTGGAGAGTCATGTCTTACTAGTCCACAATAAAAGCTAGGCTCTATTGAGTATTGTAGAGCAGATATGAAGCTTAAAATCCATATATTTTCCTGAAACTTAGTATCTCAACGATGTTGCGCTAAGATACTTATCTTAGGAAGGACTGTGTTTATCCCTGTTTTACAGATAAAGAATCTGAGGCTCAGAAAGTGAAAGTACCTATAGCCTGGTGATTAGGAAGTTGTAGAGAAGTATTCCAACCCAAGAAGACTGAATTCAGAGTCTAAATGCTTAAGTACTCTGCTATGCTATCCAGAGGAAATGGTCAGCTAAAATGAGGAAAGAGGGAGATTGGACCCTTCAGCCTCTACTCCTGATGTCAGTCATGTGATTTGAGAGGCAATGTAATTAATGACCCAGACTCTGGAATCAGTTTGCCAAAGCTCATATCCCAGCTTTTCCCCTTTCTAGATACGGGTTCTCAAAGAAGTCAATTACATCCCTCTGTGCTTTTTTTCAGTCCCATCCTTGAATGGGTAGTAGGCACCTGATGAAAATTACATAAAGGAACACAAGCCGAGGGACTGCAGCCCACTGGGTGGGCGGTTCAAATCCAGCAGCAGCTCTCTAGGAGCAAGGCTGGGCCTCCCACTCCCACCAGAGGGCAGTGATGCCAAAAAAAAGAAACCCAAGCCAAGTCCTTAGAACATTTTCTGGTCCTGGAAATTACTCAGGAAATGCCATTTACTGTGGTTTAAGAGTTCTGAGTTAGCCTTTGGTTCCTGTCACCTAGCCTCAGATAGCCATGGTCCTTTTGAAGTTGGTCTCTGCTTGGCCATTTGAATTTAGAAGCCTCTCTAAGGTTCTAAAGAGGGTCTAATGGGTATTAAACTGCAAGTTTCTCTAGGACCCTACCCCAGAACTTGCCTGACTTGAGTTTGGCTACTGAAGGCCCAAGGGAAGAAACACCCAGATACCTGTGCCACCTACAGGATCTTGACTTCAGGGTGGAGAGACTTGCATTGGAGGCTTGACTCTGTTTCTAGTACTTCCATAAGTCATCTCTTCTCTGGAGGTCTGAGTTTCTTCTCTCTCTGTTCAATGTTAATGGAATTATGTGAGTAAAATTATTTTTTTAAAGTCAGCAAAATATACGTCAATGTAAAAAGCACCCATTTCCCATTAGAATCTGCTTCTTCAGAGCAGTTAACCTATCATTCAATAAGCAGCTAATGAATTAGGTGATAGGTGAATATCCTCCCCCACCCACACACAGATTTTGTATCTCTTCCCATACAGAATCCAACAGCCAGAGAGCCTATTCCAAAGTTGAAACCTTGACTCTGATAGTGGGTTAGAATACATTTGAGAAGGCCAAAAAAACATATTATTATGTCCCAGAGAAGCTCTTTAATAAAAACCCAAGCGAGAGCTTATTTTGTTACCTCACTCAGCAGATTCATCAGATTTTGGAGGTCCCATTTGAAGGAAGGAAGCTACATTCAATGATTTCTTTCTATGCTTTGCTATGCTGGTTAACTTTGAACCAGTATAGTCGTTGTGGAGGCAAGCTAGATGATTATATGCGTCAAAGTCTGTTCAATAGTTCTTCAGTTTTCAGAAGACTCTGGTATGCTCTAGCATGTGGTGTTATTATATCAGTGATTTTTAAATTTTATATATTTTTCTTTTCTATATTTTAAAGGAAGTATATTTTGTACTGTGGATTTGCAGTAGAAGATGAAAAGTACACCTTCCCTTTTTTATTACTTTTGTTGGTGTGATTATATATAGTCTGTGTACTTATGATGAACATTATCCTTTTTAAGCGAGTATAAAAAATTAATAAAGCTTTGCTTAGACTCTCTTATCCAGTGATTTTTAATGTGTACCAAAGCTCTGGGTAGGGACCTTTATCACAAGTTTTATGTATTTTTAGTGTTTTTAGAACATCAAAAAATTAGAGAAAACCCAAAAATCTCCTTCTCTGAAAATTTTTTGTTTTATAAGTTGAATCGTGTCCCCCACCCCAAATATATGTCAACTTGACTGAGTCATGAATCTCTGTGGTTTGGCAGTTATGTGATGGTGTAACCATCTACCATAATATGAACAGCTTATCGTCTGTAATAGAGGTAGGTGGGACGCAGTACCATTTGTCAGGTCACAGCACTGATCCAATGGATGGGAGTCTCCCTAGGGTGTGGCCTTATAACCAATAAAAGGCTAGAGGAATGAGCTGTGCAAGGGACACTGATTGTGACAAAGAAAGAAGAGCCAGTAAGAGAGTGCATCGTTTGGCCTCAGGGTCCCTGAACTGACAACTTCTTAGAGCAGTGCTTCTCAACCTTCCTCCTGCTGTGACCCTTTCATATAGCTCCTCATGTGGTGGTGAACCTTAGCCACAGAATGATTTTAGTTGCTACTTTATAACTGTGATTTT
Source organism: Nesogale talazaci (assembly GCA_004026705.1). Taxonomy (NCBI): domain Eukaryota; kingdom Metazoa; phylum Chordata; class Mammalia; order Afrosoricida; family Tenrecidae; genus Nesogale; species Nesogale talazaci. The sequence continues at coordinate 72,574 of PVJH01004903.1, read as the reverse complement.
GCTACTGTTATGAATCATAATGTAAATATCTGATATGCAGGATGTATTTTCATTGTTACAATTGAACTTAAGTAAAGCATAGTGATTAATCACAAAAACAATATGTAATTATATATTGTGAAATACGTGTTTTCCAATGGTCTTAGGTGACTCCTCTGAATAGATCACTCAACCCCAAGGGGTCGCAACTCACAGGCTGAGAACCGCTGTCTTAGATCCAGAGGATGATTTATGCTAAGACCTAGATAACTCCAATGAACACAGGCCCCACAGATATCAAAAGGAGACAAGGGCCTCCCCTCAGAGCCAACACAGGAAGAAAGCCCTCTTCAGAGAACAGCCCCCCTTGGATTTAGACTTCTAGCTTCCTAAACTGTGAGAGAATAAATTTCTGTTTGTAAAAGTCATCCACTTGTGATCTTTTTATTACATACCAGCACTAGATAACTGTGTGTGTGCGCGCTTGCGCACATGCTGCACGTATTCGCGCGTGCACACCTCTTCAGTAACCCTGAAGATTTTTATGTATAATCAGGTTCTTCACTCCTTAGTAACTCACCTGTAAAATCAGGATGTTAGCACTGTTAATAGCATTTGGTTGATGAAACAGCATCTAAAACACTTAGCGCAATGCCTAGCATGTTATAGACATGCAATTTTTTTATCATGATTACCATCTCAATGTCAAATAGCTTTCTCCGTGTCTGTTTCTATCATTACATCAATCTCCACAAGAGTGGAACTATATTGTACTTTATTCTTCTCTTAATTTCCAAAGCCCAGTCAGTACAGAGTTTGGCACATAGGGATTTTGCAAAAAAAATCTGTAGGGATTTTTGCAAAAAGACTGCATTTAATCCATTGTCCTCAACTCAGAGTCTTTGGAGAGGGCATGATAAAAGCTGAGGCTAGAACTCAGGTCTTTTGTCCTCAAATCATTGTCCCTTGGGACATTTGGAAGGAGTCTTGGTGTAGTGGTTAAGCACTTGGCTGCTAACTAATTAAAAGATTGGTGGTTCAAACTCTGGTGTCTGCTTCCATAAGGGTCACAGCCTCAGAAACCCTATGGAATAGTTTTACTAGGTCCTACAGGGTTGCTGTGAATTGGAATAACTCTATGGCAGTAGGTTTGCTTTGGATTTGTTTTCATTTGGAGGCACTAGAAGTGAGGCACTGGAAATAATTTGGGGCAAGCGTCTGGATTCCTCCAGATGGCCTTTTTGAGTTCTTTATATTATTTACATTTGAGACCTCTGATCAAATATGCTCAGGGGCTGGGGATGATTGTACAGAACCCATTCCCTCCATCTCAGACTCTGGCCTGGCTCAAACAGGAAGATGCACTCACCATCTAAGTGTATAGAGTACAGGAGCCTTGCACACCCTCTAACAGAGCTGAAGTCCAGCAGGGCCAGAGCCTGGGTAGTAAGTGACTACTGAGTCAGGCTTACAAGGCTGTGGGGGTTGGGTTGGTGAAGGGAAAACCCAAGGAACAGTCAGTGTGATGGTTGATGGAGAAATGAATGAAGCCAGACAATCCTCAGGCCCTCTGAACCTCAGACTCTAGTCCCATGCTTAGCCATCTGTTATATACCTTCAAGGACCAAACCTAGTTTACACAATTAGTTATGGCTTCACACACACCCCACCCAATTCTTCAGTCTGGGACCCTGAGATTCAGTATCAAGCCTGAGATAGGCAGGCAGGAGTCAATTGAGTTTCCCCATTCTCCTGCCTGCTTATTTTAATAAGAGTTATTTCTCTAATCAAAACTCTCCAATTACCCAAGGGACCCTCTGATTCATATTCCATGATAACAGTAACAGGTCACATCTGGTCGAAGAAACTGGAATTTGACACTCAAGTTGCTCTGTGATTGGTCTGCACGAAAAACAATAAACTTCCTTTCTATTTCCCTCACCCCTTACTCTTCCTTCCCATCCAGATCTCCCCTTTTTTTCACACCCCCCTTCCAGAATACTTTGCCTGTTTCCCCCAACTCCTATCCAATTTTCCCTTTGAACTCTGCCCTTTCCTTAGGTCAGTGGTGCTCAACCTTTCTAATGCCTCGACCCTTTGATACAGTTCCTCATGTTGTGGTGACCCCCAACCATAAAATTATGTTCTTTACTACTTACTTCATAACTAATTTTGCTACTGTTATGAATTGGGCAACCCCTATAAAAGGATAGTATAACCCCCAACAGGGTTGGGACACAGATTGAGAATGCTGCCTTAGGTGGAAGCTACCTCTAGTCTTGGAGGTTCCCCAACCATTACTGTTTCCTTTGTTGACAGACTTGTTTTTAGCTGAGGAGGAGGGAGGTGTGTGTGTGTGTGTGTGTGTGTGTGTGTGTGTGTGTGAGAGAGAGAGAGAGAGAGAGAGAGAGTGGAGAAGAGAGAAGCGAGACAAAGGGAGAGGTGAATCGAGCATAGAGGACAATTTTGTAGTGCTCTAAATATATCTTCTCTTCAAATCTGCTTTACTATATTCTTATTCTTATGAGGGAAGAAGTAATATTTATCTTAATGAAAAGGCACAGTGGCTTAAAGTTGCCATGGGACTTGCCAACTCAACATCACACAATCTAAATTTCAGCTGAGATTTCAAACTCAGAATTGTATGCTTCCGAATCTCCTCTTCCTGTCACACTCTAACTTGATTTGTTGAGGATAGATTAGACAACGGTAGATACACTCACTTCTGTCCAGTTGAGGTCAACTCATAGTGACCCTATAGGACAGAGTATAACTGGTTCTGTGGGATTCTGAGACTCTTTACAGGAGTAGAAAGCCCTGCTTGTCTTCCAAGGAGCAGCAAGTGGTTTCGAACTGCTGACCTTGCAGTTAGTAGCCCAATGTGTAATACCTTTGTCACAAGGCTTCATCTAACCTAACTACGTCTGTATTAATCCACTTTCCAATGCACTCTCTCTGATTGCATGGACATTTATGTCTCTGATCAATGGTGAGATTGATTTCACCAGAGCCATAATCCACACGAAGACCTTGAAGTACCAATTAGGGGCATGCAGGTCAGTTTTTTTCCAATAATTTTATTGGGGGCTCTTACAGCTCTTATAATATTTAATACATCATTTGTGTCAAGCATATTTGTACACATGTTGCCATATTCATGTCCAAATATTTTCTACTGGAGCCCTTGATATAAGCTTCTCTTTCCCCCACCCCTTTTTTATGAATCATTTTATTCGGGACTCATACAACTCCCCTCACGATCCATACATACATCAATTGTATGCCGGCCACATTTGCACACATTTATTCCTCACTACTTTTCTCCTAAGGACCAGTGTGGCATAATGGTTAAAATGCTGTAAAATACTCAAAGGTTGGCAGTTTGAACCCAGCAGCTGTTCCAAAGGAGAAGGATGTGGCAGCTGGCATCCATAAAAATGTACAGCCTTGGGAATCATATGACACAGTTCTGCTATGGCCCAAACCCCTACTATGAGTCAGACTTAACTGATGGTGATGTATTTTGGTTGGGGCTTTTGCCTTCTTCCCTCTTCCCTGGACATTTCTGTGCATTTTAAAAATATGAAGCAGGATAAGCAGGAATGTTCAATCTCTTGAGAAATCACCTACTACATTTAAGAAGTATATGGATTTTTCCTCCTCCCCCAACTCAACTTCTAAACTTGTCATGAATGACTCTGGGAAAACCTAATAGCTGGACTGGGCCTACAAGTGAGAATACAAACATTTGTATTTTCCTCTCTGCAGATGTTATGGTTTTATTGTCATGTTCGAGGGGTGCTTGAAACCAACAATAGACTGTTGCTCAATTATTGCCAGAAAGCAGACAAGATCCACTACACAAAAGTTCAGATTAGCAGTATTGGTAGAGAGTTGCCAGCATTCGATTGATTTCTCTCTAATGATTTAATACCACATGTCAAATAAATCAGTTATGTGGAGATGCAATTTACAACTAATGCATCTTAGAGGGTTCACCGGGAAGCTATACTGCCTAACTTAGACTTTCTCGAAGGGCTTTCTTAAGAGTTTTCAAATTGCCATAGCGGCAATTGGTAACGCATATATTGAAAGCATTCCCGACAGAAATGACTACAGGCCTGACTAGATGGCAAATAACTCTTTGGAGGAATTCAGAACTACTTTTTGAAGACTGCCTTTATGTTTGGCTACCCCTCCAGTCCCCTGAGTGACAAACACTTGTAGCCCCTCTTGATATAGATCTGTCCAAACCCTCCTTTCGCCTTGTTCTCTGGTAGAAGATATGACTCAACTTGAGTCAATTATGCAGAATTTCTACACTCAAAAAGCCTCAAAGCGTTTCCCATCCACCTTTTTAACAGCTCAAGTGGGAGAAAGATTATTTGTGGTAGCAATTCTGAAGAGCAAACAGTCCATCCTGTTTCCTGGAGTCACAGTATCTTTAACTTAAGGTAGCATTAAAGGGCTGGGCATCCTGGATCGAGTATTTTGGCATCTCAGAAGACAATAGAGCACAGTGATTATGAAACTGGACTCTGTTGAGAGACTTGAGTTTGCCTATAGCCCTACCATGTCCTACTTCCAGGATTAGATTTTTTAGCACGTTTCCTGATCTGCAAAGTGGGAATAAGAGCAGTGCCCATTTTCTAGGTTTATTTAGGGATTTAAACCTGATGTTAATTATTGAAAAACTGCCATAGGGTAGCTTGTGCCATAGGTAGCATGTAAGATGTGGTTGGAGGGAATATCATGAGAAAATAACCTAGGGTGGTTATTGAGATAGTGTGTGGTTGCTTTTCCCAGAGTTCTCTTTGAAAAGGTCCAAGGGAGGAATATAATTTCTGTTTTGACTACAAAAAGTTATGCTTATCTGGAATACCTGGTTTATTTTTATGTTACAGGTGCTGGGAAGAATGTCATGATTATGTTGCCCTAATTTTATGGTTAAAAGGGGACCTTGGAGCCAAATTCAGGGCTACCTCTAAAACAACATTAGAGAAGGCATTCAGTGTATATATGTCAACCCTACCCTGTCTTCGTTTTTTTCCTGACCTATTTCCTTAAAGAAATATTTTATCATTTTATTGTGTTTTCTGTGTTTTCCCAATCCATTAATGAATGACATTGTGCTATAAATAGTTATGTCAAGAGTCACCATCATTTAGTGATGCTTACCGTTATAAGTGCATTCCATTGATTGTTTATCATGTTTCAGCACAGCCTAATGAAGAAGGAACCACTCAAATTAAAGAACTGAGGCACAGAAATATTGTTACTTTCCTAAGGTCATACAGCCTGGTACAGCTTGTCCTGAACCAAGGTCATCTGAATCCCATGGTGGCACACTTGACCATACAGTCTTGAATAGTTAGATGAACAGATGACAGAATAGATAAATAGATATGGGCAGATAGTGAGATGAAAGAAACAATTGGATTTTCCACAAGTTAACAAAGATTGCCACATCACACTCAAGTCCACTCTTCCTCAGGACTTTACAAAATTGGGAGACTGGTGACTTTTAAGGATTCTGATTCATTCTTGTATGCCTCCATCATGCAACTATTATGTAGCTAGAAACTAGGAACACAGATCAATACGAAAGAGTGGGTCCTTATTCTCAAAGGCTCTTGATCCAATGAAAGAGACATACATGAAAACTAGGGATTGTCATACAGTGGCTATATTCTGTAGCTGAAGCATGTTTTAGGTAGGTGAGAAGCTCAGACGCAGCCTAGAAGAGGGAGCCGGAGGTCGGGTAGAGTCGGGAAATGTTTTAAGTTGTTATTGGATTGAGAAATTCCTCAGAAAGGAAGAGTTGAGCAAGTGAGGATTAATAATTTGTTAGGCAGCTGGGGATAGATATTACTACATGAGAAAAGTCACAAAGGAGGCTGAGACCTATGTACATTGGAGAAGTCACAAATTGTCTTTCTGTTTGGAGGGTTGGGTGGATTAGAAAATGAGGCAAGAGGTCAAATCATGAAAGACCAAGGAGTTTGGAGTTTAATATATAGCTCATGGGGAGTCCTGAAAAATTTAAGTCAGGGGAGGGACATAGTTTGATTTGCATTATGGAAAGATGACCTCAGCAGCAACATGCAACGTAAGGATAAGAACTGTTAAGAGGCAGCTTCTACCATAATTCTGCTATCATCCTGTTCTGAGTTTCTACCAAATGGATCATTCCTTCACCACATTATTGAATACCTATTAGTTACCAGACACTAATACAGGCACTATAGATATCACAATAAAGAATATCAGTGAATTCCTCTGTCCATGTAGAGCTTATATTCTGGTGATGGAGGATGCACAATGAAATTAATTTAAGAAATAAGCAATTTTATTTATTATGTTAGAAAGTAGTAAGAACTACCCAAAAAGGGAAACTTAAGTAAAATAGGGAGAATTGGAATTGTGAGGGTGGGGATGGTGCCATCTTCGTTGAGGTGACAAGTATGAAGACAAAAAATAGTGATATTGTAAATTTTGCCTGACCACCAACTCCCATTGTTTGTGTGACCACCAGCTCCCATTTCTTGTGCAAATAGCATCCAGTCACATAAGGATTTATTTTGTACATGTAAATAATCCAGTAATTGTGTTATGTAGCCTACACTTGTTCAATCTTCCTCTCTCAATAGTATTTTAAAATTAGTACCATGGGCTAATCAATGACACTGTAAGCAGAAGGTCCTTATGCTCCAAGGAGATGATTGATAAGATTCCCTCCCATCAATTAACAAAGATATCTCTAATTTTAAAACACTGCGGGACATTGTTAAATTGTTTAAAAAACAGGACATCTGGTCACTTTAAGATATAAAAAAAACATAGATTCAGCAATGGATTTAGGGGCTTACATTTGTTCTAGCTCCAATCTAAGAGCAGGTAGTTCTTGAGACATAACCCTGCTTCATACCCTCATGAAGGAATACAAAAGATATGAGTGCTGCAGCAAAGTGTGGTGAAGAAATTAGATGCTGCCTCACTATCACAAAGAGTAGTGTATGGGGTTTTAAAGGCTTGTTTTCAAACAAGATGTAAGTGTGATGTCAGCTACGCTCACATGGAGGAAGCACACCAACATATGTGGTCTGAGGATTGTCTGAAGGAGGGAGTAGTATCAATGCTTAAATTGTGAGATTCTGGTATGCAGAAGACTATGGAAAATGGAAGATCAAAATACATTTGTAGAACCTACACAGGGAATAAGCCTCTGGTGATTTCCCTCAATATCTAATTGAGGGATGGGAATAACCTGTGTATCAGGCAAAAAATAATAGATAACTGTAGTGAATGAATTAAAATGATAAATCTGACTTGAATGGTTAAAATCTTGTTGCTTGATCTCCCTTCTGATACACTTGGGGCTTGACAAGGTTTTTAATATTTTTTTTATTTTATTTTAGTTTTATTTAGTGTTATTTTAGTTTTCATATCAGTTTATTTCTGTTGTATTTTGTCATAGTTGGTAGCATTCTTGCCTCTCTGTTGTGTATTTTTCGGTGTTTTTCTGTATATGAAACCCAGGATAGGTGATTCTGTAGAGACAACTATAAGGATTGCCGAGTGAATGTGGGTGTGGGCCCTGGTAAGGGAGAGTTGATATCAAAGAGTTTAAGAAGGAAGGATACGATCTGAAATTGATTGTGGCAGCAATTTTACAGCATTTCTTGGTATAATTAAACAGTGGGATGATATCTGGATTAGCTCCTAATAAAATGATTTGGGGAAGGAAAAAAAATGGAAGCAGTGGTAATACAAAGTCTTTCCCCACATCTGACTTCTAGCTTTCACAACATAAAGCTGTGGACTTGGGATTTGACAGCTTTGGGTTTGAATCCTGATGCTTTGGGCAAATCAATACTTTCTTGACACTTCCATTTTCTTCTGTGCTCCCTGCTTCTGGTGAGGTGAGGGACTGACCAGTGCTTTATAGTCTGACAGGAGGTATGGTAGGTATGATAGATCTTCTCTCTGGCACTCCTTCTCCAGCTCTGGTTACATCCACAACGCTGGGTCTGAGGAGACAGGAGAAAAGGCAGGAGGATAGTAGCTAATAGTCTTTTGCTCAGGGGAGGGTGAACAGTTACTCTCAGTTCTAGTAAGAATGAAATTGGCCCATCCGTTGATCCTGTGATACTGTGGCTATGTCTTTTTTCTTGCACCACTAGGCAGGAACCCACTCTGTGACAGAGCGGAAGACAATTCTGAGAAATGACTCTGTTTGGCCCCTATGGTACAGATACAGGTGTCTAGGATGGTCAGAGACTGGCTCAAGACCAAACACTAAGATCTAAGCCTCCTAAACCCAAATGAGTCATGGTTAAGTTGGATGATGATTTGGCCTGGATGAATTTGTTCATAGTAGTTAGTTTTGGGCCTAGCTTTTCCTTTACGGAGGCTTCCTAAAGCCTACTGCTAACAATTAATAGCTAACATTTAATCCTCCTCTAAACGCTTTCCAGTCTTTATCTCACTGAGTCACTCTACAACCCAATAAAATCTTATCATTATCCCTCTTTGTTGGTTTCCTTTTTATGATTTAAAAAGTTCTGGTAAATATATAGATAGCCAAATATTTGTTATTTTAGCAGTTTTCACTTGTGTGGTCAGTCACATCAAATATATTTCTTATTCCCTTTTTATAAGTGAGGAAACTAAAGAAAAGATAGATTAATATATAAGTAGGTGAGCTGGCTGATCTAGGCAGTTCTTCACATTAAACTTTGATATGCTATTGGACTGTGAGATGACTATGCATAATGAGTTCATGTGAAATTGTATATATATGATAGCTATGTGTGTAAAGATGGCTAAATGTTGGGAGCAGTTCCTAACTCTTAACTGCTCTTTCTTAGCAACTATTGAAGAGATCTTGCTAGGTCAGGTCCCCATTGGGATGCTTATGGTTCAGAGTAGAGGTGATCTCATGTTCTGTTCCCGTTATTACTTTATTATGGGGAAAGCAACACACACAGGGAAGACATGCACATCCTCTAGTCAATGAGAAGTCCTCTGCCCACTATAAGGGAGTGGTTTTCCAAATGTGATCCCAGATCTGACTCACTAAAGGGCAGTGATTCTCCCAGGCCACCACCACCACCACCTGTTGATTTGTTAGCAGTGCAAATTCTCAGACACTACTCTAGTCCTACTAAATCAGAGATTCGTGGATGAGTCTCAACAAACTTTGTTTTAACATTCCTTCCAGATGATTCCAATTTGATAATTCTATGCAGAAAAGAAGAGCCCACTAGGTATGCTGGACTGTATGCTCCTGTGTACTAGCACAAGCACAGTTACTACACTGTGCGCTACCATTTCAAAAGCCTTTCTCACCCGAAGCCTCCTCCAAGGCCTTCAAGGACGGTAGGAAGGGAGTCAGACCAGGAATATCACCCACTTCCTAAATATGTAAACTGACATCCAGAGTGGTGAGGTCATGCAGCAGCCAGTCTTTGACAGATTTCAAGCTTGGAGTTCTTCTCCAGCACCACATACCTGTCTTAGATTCGCCCACCCCAGTCCAAGTGGTAACTCAGGACTCTCCTTGCCCACAGAAGCCTTTCGTATGACAGACGGAATGAAGAAATGGCAATGGATGGATAACCCATTCCTACATCCATTTCCTCCCATCAGCGCCTCAAGGATTAGTTCCCTCTTCCATACATGAGTTCACCTGGAAAGAAAGGGGAAGAAGAGAAGTCCTGGCAAGCAAATGGCAGCTTTCTAGGAAATAACTAGAAATGTATCTTGGAGGCAGCAGAAGGTTTTGATTTAGAAGCCCCCTTTCCATTCTCTGTGAGGAGCTCTGGTGGCCTAGTGGCTGTGAGTTGGACTAGTAACTCCAAGGTCAGCAATTCAAAACCACCAGCAGCTCTTTGGGAGAAAGATGAGGCTTTCCACCCCTGTAAAGAATTAGAATCTTGGAAACTTTCACAGCCAGTTCTATCCTGTCCTCTAGGGTCACTGAGAGTCAGAATTGACTGGATGGCAGTGGGTTGGGTTTTCTTTATTTTTCTCCCCATTCTCTCTGCTGCATATGCAGACTCCACTGTGGTTTTGCCAAAAGACTTTCGTCTCAGTGCAAAGTCGAGCACCAGACTGTCTCCTTCTCAGGTCTCTCTTACCTTTTCTGAGGTTCTGGAAAAGGAAGAGAAGGTTTACCTAGTCTGTCAAAGAGACTGAAGATGACAGGATAGACTCAGAGAGAATTGGATAGAACATAGAGCTAGGGTATGCACAATCAATAGATCATAAAAGTAGGTAAAGCGCTACTGATTTTCCATCTGGGTGGTGATGGTAGGGCCTCTTGATGTATTCTCAGGGACCACACATTCTTTGAGAACTTAACTTTCATGTAATTTCTATAATCAAAAAATCTTTTTACATCTAAAAGTTAGCTTGTAATTTACTGAAAGAAAATTTAACCTGAAGACGTTTCTCAAGTGGAGGATTCACTGATCTGAGTGTAGGGGTTATAAATTGTCCATATTTTCTTAGTAGAAGTAGTGGCTTGATTTTGCTGATTTTTTTTGTCCTGTAAAGGGAAGTTCTGTATATTCCCCAAAGCTAAGAGTTGTCCATCTAATCCAGCCCTTTTATGTTTAAATTGAGACTCCTGGGGTTTTATGGCAAATCTGGAGTTAGACTGGCCATATAAAGCAGTTATAGTACAGCCTCCTCCAGAGTTCTTCCTGTCATACCCTGCAGGGTCCAAAACTCTGGTAAGGGCAGAGGCAGAAGACAGGCAGAAGTGTGTCTCAATTGGTTCCATTATGGATTAGTAATTCCTCTTTTCTTTTTATTTGGGGATGCCTGAACCTATTTGGATCTTTTAAACAATTAATGAGGATTAAGAAGTTAAGGATAGACAGACTACTCTCCAGAGAGAAGGTATCATCCTCACAGAATTGGTGAGATATGGTTCAAAAGCTTCCTGGCCATGTTCACTGTTTTTTTTCAAGATAATCAATGAGTAAGGTTCAGGTTTTGCCTTCACCCACTTCCTGGACTTCTGGGAGACAAAACCATAAGGATATGTCAACCCCCAAAATTTTCCATGTCACACTTTTCCATTCATTATGATAACTGACATTTATTTTACACTTAGTATGGGTCATATAGGTAGGTGCAGTCCTCTGGAAAATGAGACCCAAGAGGGTTAAGTAATTTGCTTCTGGATGGCAGGGCCAGACAGATTGATTCGTCAGCACACTTTCGTAACATTCCCTAGTGTCATACATCCTTGAAAAAGTCCTGGGAATGAAATGTGATGGGTCATTTCCTTCATCGCACAGAAGAAGAAATTGACTCACAGAGTGGTTGAATCACAAATTAAGAAGTCTCCTCCCTGCTTCCTGATATGGTGTCTGCTCTCTTGTCCCAAACTGTTCCATTAAAGATCAGAGATCTTTGAGGATTTGATTACTTGTCAGAAACAAACTTGTCTAAAATAGGTGGCCACAATAAATTTGTTGAAATTATAGACTGGTTGAATATAAATGTTTTCAGTCAAAGCAGTATTTCATGCAATGGCATTTTTATGTACTTTGGGGGAGTTTTATAGCCTTTGGAAATGTTTGTCTATTTTCTGGGTTTTAATATATCATTTGGGGGCTAATAATGAGAGTTCAAATTATTAGTTTTTTCTTCTTAGTTCTTCAACTATGCATCCATAAATTTTGAAATTTTACTTCTGGTAAGTAATTTGCCCCCAAATGCAGATGGATAGAATCTGAAAAATTTCCATCTGGTGGTCCCAGCGTTTCTTCTAAGTTTGTGTGCTCTAAGAATATAATCTGTTTTGGGGTTTTTGTTCTTTTTTTGACTTTAAAAATTTTTCATATGAATGTTTATCAGTGATACCAAATTTATCTTTAGTTCAGGTTCTCATTGATTTCAAAATGCACCCCTTTTCAATAAACAGGTCTCACATAGTATCTCTTCAACTGCACCATGATAATCATGTGTTACCATTGGGGATGCAATTTACTGTCAAAATGAAAATGATGTGTGGCTCCAGGGACAAATTTAGACTAAACTCTGTTGGTGTATTGGTATATGAAAGTATTGGATAGGAAATTGCTAGTTGGCATAATACCTACACACTCAGGACATGAGGTGTGGTGTGTGGTAAAGGAAATATTTGAAGTCTTTGAAAAGAATCAAAGTACATTGTTCATTGCACTTAACGTACTGTTGCCTCAGTGTTTATTAAGGCTTGGTGCTTCCAATGCTGAGTATTTTTTAAAAACTACTTTTGGCCACATTCCAGAGTGGTAGTGGTATGGGTTCCAAGAAAAGAGTAGCTGTGTGGTATTTGCATAATCTGGTATCACCTTGAGACTATTATGAGTGAAGGGGTGGAGTCTAGCCTGTCAATCAGGTCTCAACTTGATGACTTCATTTGGAGCCACTGAGGAGATAAATAGCTCACTGGAGGCCAGCCATACTCTCTGCTAGCTCTGTCTGCTGACAAGCCACATGGAGATAACACTGATTGAGCCAGAGCCTGGGAGCTGAAGGAGCCACATGGAGACCCCTGCCAACGCTGATATGCTTCTACCGCCACTGTATCCACAAGACTTTTACTTTTATATATAATGCCCTTTCTTGTACACAGATGAGTGTCTATGAATTTGTTTCTCCACTCTATCCAGACTAACACAAGCTGCTTCATTTATCTTTACACCCAAAGAAAACAGATGCAAATGCAGTTAAGCATTTTATTTAAAATTGGAAATATTTCAGAAATAACCCTCCATATATCAAGAAGAAAATATATTTCTCCACATGAACAATGAATTAAAATGCTCTAAGTTGTCATTTTATTTTCTCCAAACTATCTCATGAGGCATCAAACTTACCAATACCTGGAAAACCAGTGACTTTGTTGTTATTGTTAGCCACCGTTAAGCAGGCCCCTAATTAGTAGTGGATCCCGTATAGTATAGTGCAGAACTTCATAGGGGTATCTTGGCTATAATCTTTACAGAGATGTTTCTTCAGGTATTTCTTCTGCTCACACTGTCACTAGTAACCTGGCACATACTGTTTATACCATTTACCCTAGTCATCACTTAGAACCAATTGTTTTTATCATGTTACATGTAGCCACACCAGATCAACTAGAGCAAACATCCTCATGTCATTTTTTTCCTCTGGAAGTGTTTGGAGCTCAAGGGCCATATGCGCCTCTTGCATTACATATATTATTCAGATAATGACAATTTCATTTTTGGGTAGAAATTTATGACTCCATTTTTAAATTGTTATGAGGGACACGATTGACTCTTTAGCCTCAAACATTTGCCAACCTTTGCTGGTTCCGTAGTTGAGTTTAATTCAATTTCAGATTGGCCTTATGCATTTTTTTCTCTACATGTACATCTCATTATATTATTCTTGAATGAGATTCCCTGGCTTCAGAATTCAAAAGAGAAGTATGGGGACCAATTGAAGTTAACACTAGATCTATGTGGAACTCAAAGTAGGTCTGCTCTTTTTAAGGGGTTTTCTGATTTTCAAATTTACTTCAGTTACTAGGAATTGCATTTCTAATTAGCAGAAATACACCTCAAAATGAAAAGTATTTTAACACATGATGAAAGTGCAAAATCAAACTATGTAACTAACATTGTAATGGACATTTTGGAGTTGTCTGGTCCTACTACGGGCTTGGACACACATGATGGACACACTGGGTTGTCTGGTCCCACTATGGGTTTACTCCGTCGGCTTATTAATAGTTCCCGCCCGCACTTCCTCTTACCAGACTGCCTTGATCTACCACAACAGCCAAATAAGTAGAAATCTCAGATACCAGAAAGGTGGAGTGATCAATCTAAGTGGACACTTAGTTAATTAAGTATAATTTTAGATAAGACAGAAAAATCTAGATTGCGAATGGGAAAATTATTTAGCATTTGTTTTCTGAGTGCTACCTATGTGCCAGCTGTGGGGATGCGATGGGAGAATATTTAAAGCTCAAAAAAGTACAATTACACTCTTTGATAGGCAATGTGTGTGGAGTTGGAGCTACAGGGGCATGGCATGAACCAGAAAGAATGAGTTCTAATTAGTGACCTTATGGTTTTGAACTGTAACCACATAATTCCAGAAGATTCGGCATATGTAATGTGTGGACACGGATTATTATACCAACACCCTGAGTATGTATTAAGGACTTACTATGTGTCAGGCATATGCAAGAGGGTTTTTGAGAATTCATGCAAAAATTCCGTTGTCTTTCCTCCTCCAACAGTTTTTATTGATACATAATTCATATATCATACAATTCACTAGTTCAATACCCTTGAGAAGAGTTGTACAATGATCACCACAATTTTAGAACGTCTTCTTCATTCTTGTCCTCATCATTATTACCTCCTGATTTTCCGCTGACCTCCACTGCCATCCCCCCAAGGAGCCATGAATCTCATTACTGTCTGTATAGATATACTTCTCCTGGATTTCACATGCAGAAAAAACCTTTAGGGTAACAAAAAACTAACACTATTAACAAAATGAAACATAAATATCTCAATAGGAAAGAAAGCAGAAAATGTTAAAAAAAAAAGAACACATTTCAATGGATCATAAGGAACATCAAATGCCAGGGTGCTAAAGATTAACCTAACTGCATCTGCAAGTATACACTTTCCAGTGCATTTTGCATGTTAGCAAGGCGATTCCCATCCCTGGCCCATTATCATTAAAGTCCATTTTTCCACTTTTTGAAGCCCCCAGGTACTTGTTCCATTTTCCCATTTTTAAAGTCCCCTGGTACATGCACTTGGCCAACTTGATGTCATTCATCTCCACAACTATCCTACAAGGTAAGTACTAATATCCTCATTTAATATATGAGTAAACTGAGGTTTAGAAGGGTTAAGCGATTTGCCCAGCATGTGATAGAAAGCAAATAGGGAGCTTAGAATGTATCCCAGAGAGGCTGATTCCAGAACTTTTGCTTTCCATCACACTCATCAGTCAGCTGATATGAAAAGGCAAGGAGACAACAATACTTCAAATGAGCCTAGCACACAGAAGGTGCTCAACACACTAGTCCACGTCTCTTAAGGATTTCATAGTCTGAGAAAGAATAAAGGGAGAAAAGAGAGGCTGTGTCCTTTTACGACACAGAGGATTTCTCTTGGCAGATATTATTTCTCCTTTGTGGCAAACCAGGAGACCCCTTCTTCTGTACTTTCCTCTCCTCCAGTTCAGGGCCGATAACTTCTTTCACTCCCACAGTCTTTCTGGGTCACCCAGTCGCCCCCATCCTGGTGAGGCAGTATAATCAAAACCTCTTTGAAGAGAGAACAGTTTGATAAAAACTCTATCCATTTTTTCATGAAAGGAGAAGGAGAAGGGGTCATGAAGACAGGGAAGGCATGGCAGCTGAGCAGTGAGGGGCTCCCTAGCCTAGTGGGAGTTCAGTAGGATGAGGGCTGAGCTGGGCTGGACCAGGGAATGCTCCTTGTCCCTGGCCTACAAAGGCCCTCTTATTTTCTCACTTCCTGTTAGCAGGTCCAGACTGGGTCTCATGATGCAAAGTGGGAAAACATGACTTTCATTTCTTGCCTTTTCTTCCATGAAGGCCTCAGTGGATATGTGTGACATTCTCTCAGAGGATATCTGGTCTGGAAGTCCTTCCCTATAGCTGAGCAATGTCTAAGTTACAACAAGAGGAGGTCTTTTAATTCATCTTTGGCTACACATTTAGCACCCAGGTCAAGACCAGACAAGAACACAAAGATGGACATTGGGTGGGGGGTTGAGTTTTGGAAAGAAGCCCAATAGAGTATTTAGGAGTAACGCAGATGAGGTGGGGCTCAGGGGAATGAGGGTTAAACGCTGGCTTAGCAATGCTGTTTTTAACCCAGAATCTCTCCAACGATGAGAGAAACAGTTACATTCACTGTCCTGCCCATCCTCCTACCCTTTCTTAATTCTCATCTCAATAGACAGGCTTGTTCAGGAAGTAGACACCCACAGACTTTTTTTGCAGGAGAGAGATACACCTTGGTCTATCTTAATGTGTTTCTATCTCATTGATCTGAGTTGTGCCTATGCATGTGTGCCAACATATGCCAGTATGTGTGTATAGTGGAATATACATCAGTGTGCGGAAATGTGTATATGTGCGTGTGTGAAAGACACACAGAGAGGAAGCACAATGATATGGGCTGGTGCCTATAAGTGGGAGTACATGATTCTGCTTCCTGCTTCTCAACAGGAGCACTCCCCTTCGTGAACATATGCCAGAGGCAGGTAGTATGGATAAGGTGGGTGAAAGGACAATGGGGAGATTGGAAAGAAGGGCATACGGCATGGAGTTTCAGCTTAATAAGCCTCGTCAAGAGAGTGACAATTGGGGGAAAGGGTTGAGAGGCTCCTTGATAGTGGCTCTTCAGGATTATGGATCAGGCTTTCAATCAAACTAGGCAAAATCTGGCAGAGTTTACTCTGGAGTTCTTTCTATTTCAGGGGGTTCAGGTCTTGTTTACTCAATTTCCAGCTAGTTAGGATGAGTGTGGGTAGGTCCTAGGTCCAGGGGAGGATTTGGGATCAGTGTGAGGTATTCAAGGGAACACTTTTGACACAGTGATTAACTGATTGGCTGGTAATCAAAATATCTGCAGCTCAAACCCACTAACTATAAAGATTTATATAGCCTTGAAAGCCCTAGAGGCAGTTTGAACTCTGTCCTGTAAGGTCACTTTGAGTTGGAATGAACTCAGTAGCAATGTTTTGTGTGTATGTGTGTGTTGGGGGGAGCATATCTTGGCTAAGCCTTCCTCTGGAGTGCTCCAAACATATGACGGGGTTTCAAAAAACCTGTAGGGAAATAGAACTAAGAGATGATAGATTTTTTTCCCCAGAGTTTTAAAATCCCTCTTAGGTGTTTACCAGCCATCTTTCTATCTTATTTACTGAGCTTCAATCATTTTTCTTAAAAGTTCTATTATAAATTTGATGAAGGTTTACAGACAAATAACCGGTTTTATATATTCAACAATGCTTACACATTTTGTTTAACTCATCTATTGCAATCCTCTCAATGTACTTTCCTGTATATCCTGTTTTCATTCAGCTTTCTTTTCTAACTCTTTGAATGTTGTCTTTGGGAAAATGCTGCCATTTTGGTCCTAAATGGTTGATTATTCTAACTTGAGTTCAGTACCAGAAATAAAGGGTGACTACAACCCAAAGTCTTGGGAATCCCTTCAATTTCTGTTCAGTCAGTAAGCATGATCTCTTTTATGATTCTATGTTCTGGTCCACGTTTTCTTCCTACAACAACTCATAATTTTCTAATGCAATCATTTTCAGAGAAGGTTGTAGGGGTAACCAGGTACTATCTAATTCTTATCTCAGGGTCACGGAGAGTGATATTTGCATGTTCTACTAGACTATTGGACTCATTGTTTCCATATGTCTTTCCATTTTCAGCACTTTTTTTGCTCTGGATGGGGATTGACCAATATCTTCAATTTAGATAGCTGTTCATGAACTTTTAAGATCCCAGACACTACTCACCAAAGTAGAATGGAGGGCATTGTCTTTGTGAACTTTTTATTCCAGTTGACCTTGGTGTCCCCTAAGACTCTGTTCCTGATCCCCTAGCCCAGCAACTCAGTCCCTCAAAGTATCTTTTTCTTAGATATTTTTGTAACTTTGACTACTGTATGCTCCACCAACTTTTACACAAAGTATTTTATCAGAACATATCAGGAAGTTTGCATGTTCTACCAGACTATTGGACTCATTGTTTCCATATATCTTTCCATTTTCAGCACTTTTTTTGCTCTGGATGGGGATTGACCAATATCTTCAATTTCGATAGCTGTTCGTGAACTTTTAAGATCCCAGACACTACTCACCAAAGTAGAAAGTAGGATTGTTGTCTCAATCCACTGATACTAATACATTCTTGGCCATTCTCCAACATGTCATGTATTCTGCCTCTCAAATTACTCTGTAGAGAAGGTAGCCTGCCCTGTTGCTACCAGTTCATCCTGGAATCTACAGCTCAGGACACTAGGAGATACAGATTCTGACTTTAATTCACTGTGGGACCTTGGACAAATTACTCCACCAGTCAGATATTGCTTTTTAAAACTTTCTATTTGTACTGGGAGGAGTTGCACAAAGATTGCTGGCCTTTCCTGCTTCCATGGTTATTGCTTGTGGACACACTTTCTAAGATGTAGCACTGATGAATCCTGGTTATTTCTTTCTTGGTTAATGGCTGTGAATGATCTTAGGAAATTGATGTCATCTCTTTAGATTCAGTTTCCTCAATTGTAAAAAGGACAAAGTAAAATTGTCTTGCTTGTAAGATTGTTGGGGGCACTAATTGTAGGGGCTCACATTTATCAAGTCCTAGTACAGAGTCTGTTGGTCTAAAACAACCTTTCTCATAGAGACTTAGACGGCATAGCACCATTGGACTGGTAGTGGTGGTGTTTTCTATGATAGTATGCCTTGTCCCTGGGCCAGACTAAGCTTCTCCTGCATAATGAAACAGGATTTTGTGTGGCTAAAGGATTTGGTCTGTATTTTGAGAAAATTTGAAAAGGGAGATGAGAAAAGAGCCACAGGAGATCTAAGTCCCTGCAATTGAGTCCATACTGACTCATAGCAACCATATAGGACAAGATAGAACTTCCCTGTGAATTTCTGAGACTACAGGTATTTACAGGAGTAGAAAGTCCCATTTTTCTCCCATGGAGCTAAATGGTTTCAAATTGCTGATCCTGAAAATCACATACAGCTCAAAGAATAACCAAAAGGTATGGGCTTCCTTCATCCTAGTCACCTGAGCCCAGTAGGAAGGTTACCAGAGGTTCTGGGCCCTGGGATTTTGCAGTATCCAATTTTCTGCCTTTTTCATAATCCCTTAAATGTAAAATACCAGATCTGGAAAACATTCTGGCACTTAATCTTTGGTGAATAGAGCATGAGGAGACAGGAGAATGAAGAGGCCCAGGAGGGAGGTTGGGAGGCTGCCCTTTCCTTCCCCCCACCCAAACTCAAGAGCTCTTTTCTCCTTCTCACTTCCATCCTCCTCAGAGGAAGGAGTGGCCTCCTCCTTTTGAACCAGCCTAGCCAACTCCCTAGGGACCACATTCCAGTAATTATCTCCCTTGAGCTGACTTCCTGCCTTTAGTCTGAAAATATGTTCCCATTTATTCCAACTGTAAAAAATTATCTCCTTTACCCCATAATCCTGTCAAGCTTTTGTTCTCCTGCTGGCCTATCTTCTCACAGTCAATGGTCTCAAAATTGTTGTCTAAATTCGCTGCTCTCACTGAGAAAATCTGTGGTGGCTCATCAACTCTCTACCTTGGCTGTTGAAGAGAACATCTTGGCATTATTGACCACCCTGTCTTTGCTCTATTTGAAACTGTGCTCTACAGGTTCTCTTGCCTCTCTGCTATTTTCTTTGGTCTTCTTTATGGTTTCTCTTGAATCCCCCTCTCTTCTTATTATGTAATCTTTTGGTCTCAACTCTTTCTGTATGTGGAGAAAAAATGGGTGTCTGAGGCTAGACCAACAAAGGGATGTGACTTTCTTTAGTCTGGAAAGACGCGGCCTAAAATGGCTTTGAGCTCTTCTAGACCAGAGGTGTTTAAAGAACTTCTCATTTACCAGCCCTCTCTCTACCTGGGTTTGTGCTTTCTTCCTTTTCCTCTCTCTTCGCTACACCCAGTCCATTCTACTACTTTTCCCTCTCGTCTACCACTTAACATAAGGAGCCCTGGTAGTGCAGTGTGTTAATCACAAAGTCAGTAGTTTGAAACCACCAGCCACTTCCGGGGAAAAAGCTGAAGCTTTCTACTCTCATAAAGATTATAGTCTTGGAAACCCATAAGAATGGTTCTATTCTGCCCTATGGGTCAAAATCAATTTTATGGCACTAAGTTTGAGAGCGCTGCAAACATGCTGGAGAGCTCATCAAGGAGCATGTCAGTGGGATATGAATCAAGAAATCCAGTTGAACAACAATAAAGCTGAATGGAAGAGGAAAAGTGGGCTAGATTAGTTGAGGTCTTGGTAAGGACCTGGTGTTTTATTCTAAGCAAGAGTGACTTGATATGAATTTCAGTTCTAACAGAAAAATCACTCTAGTCTCTGTATGTGAAGTAAACTGTGAGCAGTGAAGGACAGCCTATTGCTAGACTTCACAGTCTGGATGACAGAATATAGTGGCTTGAAAGAGGATGGTGAAAGAGAAGTTGGTGAGAAATGAATGTATTAGGATATATTTTGAAAGTCTAGATGGGCTAGACTTGCTGATAGATTCAATGCAGATGACACAAAGTAAAGATTTAAGGGTAACATCTAGGCTTATGGCCTTACAACAGGATAGATAGTGGCATCATTTACCAAGATGGGAAACCCTAAATAAAGGAAAGTACCATAACTGGGATTCAATTTAGAGCAAGATTGGGGAATGAAGAGGGGAGACGGACTCAATTCATTCCCAATGAGTCTATGCCTTCTTATAGGGATCCTATAGGACAGGGTAGAACTGCCTTTGTGAGGTTCTGAGACTGTAACTCTACAGTAGTAGAAAGTCATATTTCTCCTGTGGAGTAGCTAGTGCTTTAAAACTTTTGACCTTGCAGTTAGCAACCCAAGGAGTAAAGGTTGAATTACCAGAGCTCCTCTTAGAGGCAGGTGGTCCACTCTAACTCAGAAGTCCTCTTTGGGCCATGTTAAGTTTGAAATGCCTATTTAACATCAATAAGAAGCCCTCTTGATGTAGTGGCTATGCACTGGATTATACATGCAAGGTCAGCAGTTTGAAATTAGGCTTCCTACTTCTGTAAAGAGTTACAGTTTGAGAAACCCACAGGAGCAGTTCTGCCCCATCCTATAGTATCACAATGATATGAAATATATTCTATGACAGTTTTCTCAGTTTATTCAACATCCAAAAGATAGTGATAAATGTGTATGATAGCAGAGTTCATATGTAGGGACCTTTGAACTTGCTTTAATATATGCCTAGAAATCACATATATGATTACTCACCTCTTTTATCTCAATCTCCTCTTCTGAATGATGGATGGGAAATTAGAGAGGATGTAGAAAGGATTTCAAAATACCTTTATCTCTCTGTGATATCCTAAGAATATTGATCACCAATATTTGTAGAAATACATTCAGTTTAAAATTTCCCAATTGTGAGTACTGGGAACATATGGGACCTAGATTTCAGTCATCAACTCTGTGGAGGTAGAAGGGCCCTTTAATGTTTGAGGAAGTAAGTTGAAGACAAATCAAAGGAAGTTCTTCTTCATCTCTAACATAATTAGCTTATGGTTTTCCTTACACCTAGGAGTGGTGGTGGCAGGAAACAGAAATGACATTGGATGGAATGATAAATTCCTGAGAATGGAGCAGAAGCTAGCAGTGCTGAACTCTACGGTCAACAGAGGGAAGTAGTCTCATAAGGTCCAATTGGAGAGCAGCCCTAGACTTCCACATTAACAGTTTTAGGTGATGAGAATGTGAAGAAAGGAAAGCCACCAAGGCAACCTCCTGTTCCTTCTCCTAATTCTGCTCATTTATCCCCTGGTTGCGGAGGGGGGGGGTGTGGTTTATATAAAGGAGAGGACAGAAACTCCAGCTCCCAACTTTAAACCACCTTTTTTGGGGCTGGGCATCACTGCACCTTTTTTTGGGGGAGGGGCCATCACTACATCACTGGGAGTAGGAGGCCCAGCCTTGCTCCTGGAGAGCTGCTGCTGGATTTGAAATGCCAACACAATGGGCCTCAGTCCCACACACAACCACTACGCCACTGGGGCTCAGCCCCGTAACCCACCTTTTTAGGAAGGCTCAGGGTGGATATGCCAATAATTAGAAACTACTGTGGGAAAAAATCTTATATAGAATCTCCTTTTTTTCTGGCTCACCCCCATCTGTGCCTGGTGGCATCTGATAGAAGGAGGGACTCCATGCCTTTTACACAATCACAGGGCAGTGGTAGATTGATCGGATAGTGTTGGGTAGTTGGTGGAGTTTGGTCTTGTGCCCTCTTCTCAGCACTTTCAAAAATCAGCTTCTATCTTCCAAAAACCAGTCCTACAGTGTCTTGCTCTCAGCCGATTATCCACTAATTTGTTTACTGATATCTAAGGTCTTAGCTGACTACTAAACTGATAGTTGATAAGACTTAAACAACCCAAGAGGTATGTGCATTCTAATGTGGGACTGCTAAAAAGGAATGGCCTTTATGACTCAAAAGATATATATTATAATGGTGGAATTTCAGACAACAGTGTTGATTGTGGGTGGAGATATGGTTAGCCCACTCTAAATCACAGGATTTTGATCATCATTAATTCACAAGGTCATGAAAAGCCCTATCACTTTACATATATATATATATATATACACACACACACATGCATATATATATACACACACATAGACATATATGTGTGTGCATATGTATACACATATATAATCATTTTATTGGTGCTCATACAACTCTTATCATAATCCATCCATCCATAGTATGCAAAGCACATTTGTACAGTTGTTGCCATCAGCATTCTCAAAACATTTTCTTTCTACTTAAGTCCTTAAGCTCCTCATATGTGGCCTCCCTCCCCGATCCCCTCTCACTCATGAATCCTTGAAAATTTATAAATTATTATTATTTTGTCATATTGTACACTGTCAGATATCTGCCTTCACCCACTTCTCTGTTGTCCATACCTCAGGAAGGAGGTTATATGTAGATGCATTATAATCAGTTCTCCCTTTCTACTCCACCTTCCCTCCACCTTCGAGGTATCGCCACCCTCACCACTGGTCCAGAAGGGATCATCTGTCTTAGAGTCCCCATGTTTCCAGTTTCTATCTGTACCATGTTTCCAGTTCCTAGCTACCAGTGTACATCCTCTGATCTAGCAGGATTTGTAAGGAAGAATTGGGATCATGATAGTGGGGGGTGAGTGGGAGGAAGCATTTAAGAACTAGAGGACAGTTGCATATTTCATCATTGCTACACTGTACCCTGACTGGCCAGTACCCTCCCTGCAAACCTTCTGTAAGGGGATATCACTTCACCAACAGATGGGCTTTGGGTCCACAATCTCTACTCCTTATTTACAATGATATAATGTTTAGTCCTCTGATGCGTGATACCTGACCCCTTGAACACCTTGTGGTCACACAGGCTGGTGTGCTTGTTTCTTGTGGGCTTTGTTGCTTCGGAGCTAGATGGCTGTTTGTTACCTTCAAACCTTTAAGACGCCAGACACTGTATCTTTTGATAGCCAGGCACATTCAGCTTTCTTCATCACATTTGCTTATGTACACATTTGTCTTCAGTGATCATTTCAGGAAGGTGGACATACAATGATATGATTTTCAGTTCCTTGATTCCTGATAATTGATCCATTTGACACCTCCTGGTTACACTGACTGATGTGCTTCTTCCATGTGGACTTTGTTGCTTCTGAGCTAGATGGCCGCTTGTTTACTTTCAAGCTTTTAAAACTCTAGACACTATATCTTTCAATAGCCAGGCATCATCAGCGTACTTCACCACCTTTGCTTATGCACATATTTGTCGTCAGAGATCGTGTAGGGAAGGTGAGCATCATGGAATGCCAATTTAATAGAACAAAGTGTTCTTACATTTAGCAAGTACTTCAGTGGTGGTCCCATATCCATCTCCTGCCTTGATACTAACCTGATAAGTATATGCACATAGATCTATTTCTCCATCATCATACAAATATATTTACCTATCTATATGCCTGTATTTAGACCTACATAAATGCCCTTTGCCTCCCAGTTCTTCCCTCTATTTACTTTACTTTCCTCTTGTCCCACTATCATGCTCAGCCTCCATTTGGGTTTCAGTAATTTCACTCTCTTACATTACTCTTGATCAATACCTATCAGACCTCTCACACCCTCCTTCTTACTGATTTTGGATCACTTGTTGTTCCCTTATCACTGGGTTGGTCAAAACCAACTCCTTTCCCCCATCTCCACCACACCCCCCATCTCCCTTATTCCCCTGAAATCATCAGTCTCATTGTTTTCTCCTTCACACTGTTAACCCAGCCTATCTTATCTAGATAGACTTGCAGAGATAATAATATGTACAAAAAACCCCAAGAAATCGCGAGATGAAGCAACAAAAGAAAACAAAATGATGACAACAGCAAAAAAAATGTCCAGAAAATATATATAAATAAGTAAAAAAAGCAATAACATAAGAAAAACCCGGAAATAGTTCAAGATCCATTTGTTGACTTCCAGGAGTGTCCCCCAGTTGAGTCCGATTGGTTGCCATATCCTGGCCCCAAAGTGTATCCTTAGCACTTCCTTGGGAACTCCATGATCTGCTGCACTTAATGTTTTGCCATTCTGTGGTGGGGTCAGACAGGGTACAATCCGACCTTGCTTCTCCATTGTTGTCCCTGTAGGGCCTTGTGTCAGCGAGGGATGCTGTGTTTCATAGTGAGACCAACCATATGGTCCTCTCTGTGCATTGGCTGTTCTGAGTGGGGAATATTGTCCTCAAGGGCCGGTGGTCCATGATGTACTCCACTCTCTCTCTTCCCCCTTCATTTGCTCTTGTGTGCTTTGGTCAGTCATGTCCCTCTCCCTGAGCTGCAGCTTCAGTGCTGTCCTCCAAAGAAAACTCCCCTGGGGGTAGGGATGGCTGTCTCCATAGTTGGGATTGGGACTGGGCCCTCAGACCCCTCACTGTCTCCCTACTCCATGCTATCACACTGCATTCACATCCTGGAATACCGGGTTCAAGTTTGGGCCCTCTTTCTCTGTGGAGAAGATATAAACAATATGCTCCTCTTAAATGGGTTAGTGCCCCATTCCTCCACTACACATCATCATTCCCACCCCCTACCCCCATTATCAGTTGGCTACCATATGTAGTGTTGGATTTGGTCTGGCCCCTGCCATACCGGAATCGTGCTGGGTGGAGCAGAGCTTTCAAAGTACCTATTTTTCCTTCTAGGCCAGCATCTAGCAACTCACTCTGAGTTCGTGCACGCAGTGGATGGCATCACTTGGGAAGGATCTCTATGGTCCCATTGAATTTTTTCGTAAAAGCATTTTCATTCAAACCCCTTTCTTTTTGTGATGGCCAATTTAAGAGAACAGTATGCCGCTGTGAAATTTTGTTTTCTGCTCAGGAGAAATGCCAAAGAAACTGTTGTGATGTGAAACACAGTGTGTGACAAAAGAAAGTGTTATTTGTGGCAGATGGGGGACTGGTCTTGCCACCATGACAATGCACCTGCTCACAAAACCATCTCAGTGAACCAGTTTGGGGCAAAAATCAAACAAAAAACAACCCCAGCATGCCTCTCTTGCCCCATGCACCTTACTTACTTGACCTCATTCCGTGCAACTTCTTTTTGATTCCATGAATGAAGAGGGACATGAAAGGAAAGCAATTTAATGATCTGAAAGAAACAAAAATGAGAGAGGTATTGTCAGCCATCCAAACAGATGAGTTTGAAGAATGTTTCCAAGAATGGAATTGCAAATTTGACAAATGTATTAAGTGTAATGGAGAATAATTTGAAGGTGATAAGGCTGTTTTGTTAAAAAAACAAACAAACAAATACATAGCTTTGGGGGAAAATAGCTTGTTTTCTTTGGGTATCCACTTGTGTGTGGTGAAAAACATGTTCACTGCTGATTAGTAAGTAATCACAATTTACCTCATGCTTATTTTGCCTATTCAGTAGCCCATTCCTTGGGCAAAGAAAAGACAGATGAGAGAAATGAGGACAGATGAGAGAATTGACTCTGACTGAAAATAAAAGGCATGGTTGTAGAGAGGGTGGCATCGTGTGAGTTTTAATTGGTAGTGTTTCTGCCAAGTAAGAATGAGGCAATAGGAATAAAGGTTGGAAATGTGTGTGTGTGTGTGTGTGTGTGTGTGTGTGTGTGTGGTGGGTGGGGTGGTGATGGTACCAAGTTCCTTTTTCTCTCCGGTGTCTCAATCACTTTATCTGTGCAATGAAGAAGATTGAACTTGGTGATATTCTTGGGTTCCCTGTGGAAACGTAACTGTTCTCCCCACTGAGTATGTCTTTTTTAAAGTCTCTTTGTTGAGCCCTTCCTTGCTTCCTTTCTTCCCTGGTCTCCCTAATTTTCCTTACTCATTTTCTCACTTCTATTCACCCTCCAACTTTTCCTTTGGCCTTCTTCTTGGCTTTCTATTGGGTGAGACAGCCAGTGGATGATAACTTTTCCTGAGCTGGTCCACTGTCGAACTGTACCCCTTCCTGACAAGAGGAGAGAGCTCCAAAAGAGACCCGCAATGGGTTGGTTGTTTAGAGAGCGACAGTTATACCAGGCTTTTTCTCATGGCTGACTGGTAAGTGGGTAGGCAGGCAGAGATTTATGAAGTAGAACCTGAGGATCCAGTGAAGGATAGGGAGGTGGAGGTTGTTGTTGTTTGGTTTGGTTTATTCTGAAAGAGTGATCTGTTTTAGGACACTTTGATTTTAAGGTCATCTTATCCCTCTTTTCTCCAAGCAGGGGTGTTTCTGAAGAAAAAAAATTGTTCAATGTTCTTGACATTGTTCTTTGTGAAACATATGGCCTCACTTTATAGCTTTGCATTCAAAGTATATATAAGGAAAAGGCATTGTTTACATGATCATTTTAGTCTGATATGTGAAACAGGTAAGTAAAAAAATTATTATCATTGTTAAAATTCAGCATCAAGCTCAGTAACAGGTAGCAGGCCACAGTTCAAAAATCTTTGTGTGTTTTTTAACTTTATGAGGCAATAATTAGTGGGGCTGTAGGGATTGAATTGTGTTCCTCAGAAAAATAACAACGAAGTTTCTACTACTTGTGAACAAAACTTGCTTGGAAATAATGCCCTTGTGTCTCTCTCTGTCTCTCCCTCTCCCCCCTACCTCCCTCTCCCCCTCCCTCTCCCCTTCCCATTCTATACAAACACACATACACATCGGTTCAGACACTGAGATCAACCCAGGGAAAGTGACATCGGTGTGTCTTATGGAGATGTTCACCAGTGTCAGTTTCAGGAATCACTGTACTTCTAAGCAACCATTCAGTGTCATCTTTCCCTTTTGGAGTTCTCTATAGTGAGAAGAAGTTGCTCAAACAGAAGAGTAGGTTGAGAGCATATACATGTCAATAGCAAGGACATGAACAGCTGCTGCCTGGGACCTCTGAAAGTTTCTGAGGAATCAAATGTGTGAAGCAATCCAGAGCTGTATTGGAGAGGATTAGATAATTGACCTAATTATACATGGTCGTATGGAGAGCCCTTGGGGATGCTGCACCTGCAGGTGGCCCATAGACCATGAAGAAACACATAGAGATTGAAAGCAGAAGTCTGGGATTCTCCCAGTATGGAGAGACACTGTAGGGAAAGGGACAGAACTTGTGGATACAGTATAGAGAGGGACAGGAATAATGGAGGTCACTAAGGTAGGGAAGAATAGCAGAAAATGCCATAAGAATAGAGGGAGAGCAACTGACGTGGTTTTTAAGGAGAGTTAAAAAAAAGTTGGGGCAAAACAGTTCACATGGAAAAAGCACATCAGCCCGCGTGATCAAAAAGTCTCGAAAGGATTAGGTATCAGGCATCAAAGAACAAAAACTCATATCATTGTGAAGGAGGAGGAGTGTAGAGTAGGAACCCAAAGTCCATCTGTAGGCAACTGGCCACCCCCTCACAGAAGGATCACAGGAGGAGATGAGGCAGTCAGGATGCAGTGTAGCAATGATGAAACATACAACTTTCCTCTAGTTGTTAAATGCTTCCTCCCCTCTCCCCCCACTATCATGATCCCAATTCTACCTTGTAAATCCCACTAAACCAGAGGATGTTTACTGGTACAGATAAGAACTGGAAACATAGGAAATCCAGACAAATGATCCCTCAGGACCCGTGATGAGAGTGGAGATACCAGGAGAGTGGAGGGAAGGTGAGGTAGAAAAGGGAAACTGATTACAAGGATCTACATATAGATTCCTGGGGGACGGACAACAGGGAAGTGGATGAAGGGAGACATTGGACATTGTAAGACATGACAAAATAATGATTTATAAATTATCAAGGGTTCATGAATGGGGGTGGGGAGGGAGGGGAAAACACAAGGAGCTGATACCAAGGGCTCAAGTAGAAAGCAAATATTTTAAGAGTGATGGTGGCAACAAATTTACTTGACACAATGGATGGATGGATGGATTATGATATGAGTTGTACGAGCCCCCAATAAAATGATTTTAAAAGAAAGAAAAAGAAATAATGTAAGGCCATTAAAAAACCCTAAACCCAGGGAATACCAATAGGACAGGAACAGTAGCTGGGAGATATAACAAGAATGGGGACTGGGTTTGGAACTACTGAGGTGAAAGGGTGAAAGGGTGAAAGAAGAAGGAAAAGTGAAGTGCTTGAAAGCAAAAAGGCAGAGGATATGGAACCTGCAGAGAGAAAATGAGTTATTTGGGCAACAGGTGCAGCAGCTGAGGGAAACACAAGGGGAGAGTCAGGGCCTGGAGAGGGTGATCTTTAGTTATGGGCTGACAATGGAGTCCAAAAACGTGACCTTGGTGTTCACATTTGAGTAGTCTGTGTATGTGCTCTTGTAGATGTATTAATGTGCATTTGTGTGAATGGTTCATCTAACCCCACTTGAAGTTTTGAGGAATCTAATATTAACAGGAGGGGAGGAGATTGTGTAGCTTTCAGAATTGGATGGCTGAAATTTCTGGGCAAGATTTGGAAAGAACTCAGAACTTTGGAGTTTCTCCCAGACGCATGATGTATTTATTTGATGTCATGAAATCTTCTAGGAGCTTGAGATAGATCAAGTATACAATGTGTTAGAATATAAATGCTCTAGCAAAAAAAGGACCAGAGGAAGAAGAATAAAGGGTGAAAGGGTG
This sequence comes from Nesogale talazaci, assembly GCA_004026705.1. NCBI lineage: Eukaryota > Metazoa > Chordata > Mammalia > Afrosoricida > Tenrecidae > Nesogale > Nesogale talazaci. The sequence goes on along the minus strand of PVJH01004903.1, from coordinate 43,627 downwards.
AAGTTTGACAATGATCTGCAATATTAAATAAAGTGATCGTGATGGATTTCATGAAGAAAATGGACAAGAGATCCATGAATAAAAACTCAGAAAAGACAAAATGAGACATGTATTTTTGAATTCCAGGAAGAAAGGAGAGCAAGTGCAAAGTCCTCGAAATAGGTAGTGCCTGGCACCTTGAAGGAGAAGCAAGAAAGTCTATATGGCTGGAGGTCTAAAGGGGGAGAGAGGCAAAAGATGAGTTTAGAGAAGTAATTGCAAAGTGGTGGGCAGGACACATCCTATGGAGTCAGGACCATGTAATGGGCATTGGCGTTTATTCTGAGTGAGATGGAAGCTACTTTAGGGTTTAAGGCAGAGGAGTGACTGAATGTGATGGTTTTCCTGGATCCCTTTGACTGTTATATGGTGAGTAGACATTGGTGGCCAGATAAAGGGAAACTGGTGAATACTGAGGGATCTCTGCAGTAATCTTGGTGAGAGAAGGAAAAGGTTTATACATAGTGGTAATAGAGACATGATTAGAAAAGAAGGGGCCTATCTAGAAGAAATATGAATCCAGTTCTAAGAGGTCATATTCTTCAGGAATGTGGCCATATCTGATTGTGATGCATAGTCAGTGATGTTCTGTTGAGTGCTGCTTGTGTATAGAATTTAGTTCTTAGTATTTGGTGAATAAATAATTTACAAGATAAATGGCAAACATAAACCTATGTCCCTGGAATGCTAGTAGTGTGATTAAGCAGAAATATCTCTCTCTCTCTCTCTCTCTCTCACAGACACACACACACACACACACACACACACACATTGGAGCTAAGAAAGAGTCTGTCCATAACACTCATGTCTGTAAGACCAATAGGAAGACACTGAGAAGAATGACTTTGAAAGATAACTCAGGAGAATAGAGGACAATTGGAGGATATGGCCTTGGACTCTCGATTAGAGGATGTCCTAGGGCAGGACTAGGCTGAGAAGCTGATGGTTTGGTAAAGGAGAGAACTCAAACTTGGACCAATCCACAATAGAAGGTCTGTGACCCTCATACCTCCAGACTAGACTGGGTAAAGCTGGAAATGTGCCCTTTATAGACTCCTGTAAACACACACACACACACACACACAAACTTATGGCTTTCCTGGAAACTAGGCCATGCAGACAGACTGGTGGAGGAAAAAGACTAGGGTAGAGAAGAAAATGATGTTCAGGGAGCAGGCTGCCTCCTCCTTTTGACCCCAGTAGTTTATTAGGAATAACTTATTAAACTGTCCCAACTTGTCAGCAGCCACTTTTGCTGCTTGCATGGGGGTGGGGGTGGGGTGGGGTGGCGGAGAGGTTGTCCAAAAATGTCAAGGATTTGGCTCAGCTTTCACTCTCCTGCTTGCTGGACACCCTGAGAGCTGCCTGAACTCTGTCATATTTCCACAGATCATAGATCCACATGACTTTACATCCACGGGCCTGTGATATTCCTGCATTCTGTATTATTACATGTGATTGTGTGAATCTGAAAAGGGACTTAAGGACTAGTATCAGACTTATGGACTTGAGTTGGACTGGGCTGGGATGTTTTCTTGACATATAATTATTTCTTGATGTAAAGCTCTTTCTTACACTTATGAGTGTCTCTATATTTGTTTCTTTAGTCAAATGGTTTAACACATTATGGTACCTGGAGAGTGGGATCCTAGGGAAACATAGCATGAAGATGGGAAGTGGGGGGCTTGCCTGACCTCATCTTATGACAATTTTTCTTCTTTGACTAGCTAGAGGTCAGCTATGCCCACAAAGTTTACTTGGTTGTTTTCTGGAAAAGCATGGTAAATAATGGCTTCAATTGTTAGAAGTTGTCTTTGGTTAGTCCTAGCTGAAATGGTGCATATAAAGGTAATGGGTCTTAAATTGCACCTATGAGGGGTGGGTAGAGAGAAAATTTCTCTTGAACTTCTCTGAGGCAAGAGCTTCACTATTTAGTCAAAATGGCTGACAGAAGGCCAGGCCCTGGCTAATGATGCTAGATGCCTAAGGCCATATTACATATAAATGGGATAGCTTAGATAAGAAACTATTTACTTTGACTGTTTTAAGACTTGTGCTTATGATCTGACTGAACTAGGAGTATAGGATTATACTGATTTCTTCTATCTACTGTTATTGATATCATGGGTAATAGAAATAATTATTAGGATGTAAGAACAGAGAGAGTTTGTAATCCCATTGCCTTCAGCTATTAAATTGGACATGTTAAATTGCTATAGGAAGGCCCTATAAAGAATACTTAGAAAAGGTAAGCCTCATTTAGTACATTGAATGCTCAGAATATTTGCATTTGAAAAGACTTTCCCTAATATATTTGCAGACTGAAGGGGGAGGGAAAGAAGTCCCTTGACCTTTTAAAAATTTTGAACTAGTGGTTTGTACCTGAAGCTGGAAAAATCTGGAACCATGAAGAAACACTCCCCTTTAGGACTGAACATTAAAAGGAACCAGTGGGCAGCCTGAAATGCTTCCTAGATGATCACCTGGATCCATTTGTTGAATGGAAGTGGGAGAAACACAGCAGCAATTGAGAGATGGGGTGAGTCTGGGCACTGACACACATGGATGTGGTTCACATGAGCTAGAGGAGGTTTGCTTGTCTGAAGTTTAAAGACCTGTGCAGAATCTGAGTATACAGCATGACCTAGCCCAACAGGAATAGGGTTGTTGAGAATTTGTGAAGGATCCCATGGTCAAGAGGCAAGGGAACCAACCAATGAACACCCTGGTGAGGCTAAGCGAGGTGGCCCAGATTGAGTTGACTAGAACTCAATCAGATGAAGATAAGATGTTTGAGCCTGTGAATTGGTGCACACTGCTGCGGACTTATGGATTGCTTTCCCTGAACTGAATTTGTTCATGGATACACACTCACAAATTTCCAACTGGAGTGGAAATTCTTCACATCAAATAACATGCTTGCCTCCTTGGAGTACTGGGTTGATGGAAATGGGCAGTTTAGAAACAGTATACCTAAAATGGGGGGAAATAAAGTCACAAAAGGGCTGACTGACAAACTTTCATGGGTGGGGGAAATTGTTGATAGGATTATAAGATTAAGTTATAGGTAAGTTATAACTGCAATTATTAGGTATAGAATATTTTTGTTTTGTTCAGTGTGTTAGGCAGGGTTCTCCTGAGAAACAAAATCAGGAGACTTATGGATATGTGTGTGAGTGTATGTATATATGTATATTTATATATATGAATAGGCTTATACATTAAGATGGAATATAATGTCTAATTAGTCCACACGGCAGTACAGAGGGCCCAGTACAATTCACATTTGTGGAAGAGTTAATATAGTCAAAGTTCTTTGATTTAAATGGGCTGCCAATAAAAGGTCAGGGAAGCAGACAGCAGAGTCATCCCTTAGGCAAGACAAGTAGAGTCTGCCCACAACTAGTAGCAGACTACTTAGAGTGGGGCAGCAATAGTCAGTAGTGCAATGCATGGTGAAAGGATCCAACAGCCTCAAGTGTGGCAAAGCAGGGCCCAAAGGAGCCTCCAGCTACAGTGACACAATCTATGGGTGAGTTTGGTCCACAAGTGATGCAGCACACTGTTGAGGCAAAGAGCATGCTCAAGCAGCAGCACACTCATCCAATTGCCAGGGAGAACAAGCAATGGGATGCTGGCAGCACAAAGTATTTGTCTCAGTTTCTCTCTAATCTAGCTGCAACCTGATTGAACTCCACCCACATTTTCCTAGTTGGCACAATCAACCTATCACATTCAGTTATAGAATATTATGTTTCAGTGGGGCTGGTACTTTTCAGTTGTACACATTTTAATTTGCCCTGTTATGTGCAAATATGACTGTATTACTGTTTTTGTTTTAAAATTATGTATGGCTAAAGAGTTGTGCAAAGTTGACAAGGGGTAGGCTGTGCTAGATAATTTTATGTCAATTTGAAGTTATATAAAAGTGTACGGATAGTGTCCAACTTGTCAGTCAGATCCCTGCCTGGTGGTACCTCATTGTGGGCATGACCTTCTGAGGAAGAGGACTCTAGGAACCTCCCTCTTGCTCTGCCTTCACTCTCCTATTTGGAGGCCACCCTGAGTGTTGCCTGAGCCCTATCATGTTTTCACAAGATTGGAGCTGCATGACTTTGTGCCCACTGGCCTGTGCTATTCCTACATTCTGCATCATTACATGTGACTGTGATCAAACTATTATGGACTTTAATCAGACTTATGAACTTCAATTGGACTGGGCTGGAATATTTTCTGGATCTATAATTACTTCTCTATATAAAGCTCTTTCGTACAGAGGGGTCTGAGCACCCAGCCCCAATCCCAACTACACGGACAGCCGACCCTTCCCCCGGGGAGTTTTCTTTGGAGGACAGCACTGAAGGTGCAGCTCAGGGAGAGGGACATGGCTGACCAGAGCACAGGAGACAATATGAAGGGGTAGAAAGAGACAGTGCAAGGTATCCTGGCCCACTGAACCTTAAGGACGATATCCCCACTCAGAACAGCCAATGAACAGAGAGGACCATATGGCTGGCTCCACTATGAAATACAGCTTCCCTCGCTGACCCAGAGTCCTAAGGGGACAACAATAGGAAAGTAGGGTTGGGATTTTACCTAGTCTGACCCCACCACAACATGGCAAAACACTAAGGGTGTGCAGCAGAGCAGCAGAGGGAGCAGAGCATGGAGTTCCCAAGGAAGTGCCAAGGATATACTTTGGGGCCAGGGTGTAGCACCCCATCAGGCTCAACTGGAGAACATGCCTGGAGGTCAACAAACAGACCCCGAACTATTCACACACTTTTATTTTGTTATTTTTTTTACTTACTTTTATATTCTTTTCTGGACAATGTCTTTTTTTTGTGGGCATCACTGCCCCCTGGTGGGAGTTGGAGGTCCAGCCTGCTCCTGGAGAGCTGCTGCTGGATTTGAACCACCATCCCTGTGGGCCACAGTCCCGCACACAACCAATACGCCACTGGAGTTCAGCCATGGACAATGTTTTTGTTGTTGTTATTGTTGTTGTTATCATTTTATTTTCTTTTGTCACTTCATCTTGTGATGTCTATTTTTTTACATATTATTATCGCTGCAAGTTTGTCTAGATAAGATAGGCTGGATGAACAGTCTGGAGGAGAAAACAATGGGAGTGATGGCTCCAGGGGCACATGGGAGATGGGGAAGTGGGGGAAAGGAAGTGGTGTTGACCATCCCACAAATAATCCAAAACCAATGACAAGGTGGGTCTGAGAGGCCTAATAGGGATTGATCAAGAGTAATGTAAGAGAGAGAAATTACAGAAGCCAAATTAAAGACTGAGCATGATAGTGGGACAAGAGGAAAATAAAAGTAAATAGGGAAAGAAATGGGAGGCAAGGGGCTTTTATAAAGATTTAAATGCAAGCATGTACATATTTATACATGATGGAGAAATAGATCTACGTGCATATACCTATAGGGTTAGTATTAAGGCATCAGATGAGCATTGGACCTTCACTCAAGCACTTTCTCAATGCAAGAACACTTGTTCTATTAAATTGGCATTCCATGATGCTCACCTTCCCAACACGATCACTGAAGACAAATGTGTGCATAAGCAAAGGTGGTGAAGAAAGCTGATGGTGCCCAGCTATCAAAAGTGTCCAGGGTCTTAAAGGCTTGAAAGTTAACAAGTGTCCATCTAGCTCAGAAGCAACAAAGCTCACATGGAAGAAGCACACCAGCCTGTGTGACTATGAGGTGTCAAAGGGATCAGTTATCAAGCTTCAAAGAACTAACAATAATAACATTGTGTGCCCACCTTCCTGATATGATCACTGAAGACAAATGTGTGCATAAGCAAATGTGGTGAATAAAGCTGATTGTGCCCAGCTATCAAAAGATATAGCATCTGGGACAGACGTCCTCAAACCAAAACCTGTGGGCCACATGCAGCCCGCCAAGGACACTTCTCCAGCCACTGGGTGTTTTTGCCACCACTGCTGTCCTGCTTAGCAGCTGACTTATCCCAAACCTGCAGTGAATTTGTTCATAGGTTTTTTTGAAACTATAGTATGGTCCTCCGATGGTCTGAAAGACAGTGAATTGGTCCCCTGTTTAAAAATTTTGAGGACCCCTGAACGGGGGTCTTAAAGGGTTCAAGGTAGACAAGCGGCCATCTAGTTCAGAAGCAACAAGACCCACATGGAAGAAGCACACCAGCCTATGTGACCAAGGTGTCGAAGGGATCAGGTATTATGCATCAAAGAACTAAAAATTATATCATTATAAATGAGGGAAAGTACAGATTGGAAACCCAAAGCCCATCTGTAGGTGAAGCGACATCCCCTTTCAGAAGGGTCGCAGGGATGATAGGAGCCAGTCAGGGTACAGTGTAGCAGCGATGAAATATACAACTATCCTCTAGTTCTTTAATGCTTCCTCCCTCCCACTATCATGATCCCAATTCCTCTGTACAAATCTGGCTAGACCAGAGAATACATACACACTGGTATAGATAGGAACCGGAAACATGGAGAATCCAGGACAGACGATCCCTTCAGGACCAGTGGGGAGAGTGGTGATATCAGGAGAGTGGAGGAAAGGTAGAATAGAAAGGGGGAATGGATTCCAAGCATCTACATATGGCCTCCTCCCTGGCGTATGGACACTAGCGAAGTGGGTAAGGGAGAAATCAGACAGTGTAGGAAATGACAAAATAATAATAATTTATAAATTATCGAGGGTTTGTGCGGGGAGGGGGGATCAGTGAGTGAGGGGAAATATAAGAAGCTGATACCAGAGGCTTAAGTGGAAAGAATGTGTTTTGAGAATGATGATGGCAACAAGTGTACAAATATGCTTTGCAGACAATGGATGTAGGTATGGATATTGATGGGAGTTATATGAGCCCCAAATAAAATGATTTTTAAGAAAAAAGTCAAGAATTGAGGGTGGTGGGACTATCTAGTTTAGGGAGGGAAAGGGGAAACACAGGCCTCTATCCATCTTGAACCTGAGCTTCCACAGGTTGCCAGATCTGAAGGGACAAGAAATGGGATAAGTGATCTCTTGCCTGCATGCTTCTTTCCACTTTAGCTCAGCTCCTGTTTAAAGGTGGCAAAGGTGAGCCCTCTGATGGATAGGTGTGGGAATTGGGCCCATAAAGACAGGAGAGATGTCTGGGGGTGGGAGCTGAGTGAGGCATATTTCAGCCTTAAGCTATTTTGTGGTATTTAGCCCTAGGAAGGATGCCAGGAATGATTTCTCTGCAGGAAGAAATTATACAGCGACAACATTGCTCATTCAGGGTGGTCACACTGTACCAGGCATTAATCTGTAGGTTTCACTTGCTTTTTTTCAGTTTGTCCTTATTACCAGTTTCATTTTACAGATAGCGAAACTGAGGCTCAGGGCTCAGAGAAGCAACATGCCTAAAGTCACACAACTAGAAAGTGGACAATCAGGTTTCAAACACAAATCTGGCTGATTTCAAAGCCCTTTAAAGTATCTAGAGGCTGCTAATAGTGAAGAAGAAGCAAGAAGATCAATTGGGGAGGTTACTCCTTTTCCAGATCTCTGATATTAACCTAGGCCTTAGTTTCCAATCCCTATAAAATGGTCCAGAATATTCCTGGTCTGTGTCAGTCTACCTGCCAGTAAAGGTTAGGGGTAAGAAGGCAAGTATGGAAGAGTGCTAACCATCAGTCAGTCAGAGAGACACATGGAAGTTGTTTCTGAGAGAGTCAGACCTACAGTATCCAATCAGGTACAGGTTTGTACAAAATTCTGCAAAGTGATGCCTGGTTCTAAATCACTGATCTCTCTCCTGCACCCTCCGTACCCCCTAACCTGAAACAGAGGTGGGCATCATAGAGGGTTGGGAATTGAAAAGGGTTGCCTTACACATCTCCTAGCTTTGACCTTGCCCTGTGGGCTCTGGGGGAAACTCATTAGCTAGTAGGGCAGCCTGGCCCTCTACTCACAGCTTGTCACACAATTAGCCACTCTGTCTAAGTTGGTGTGTAATTATTGGGAGTTGTCGGGCTCAGGACCGTGTAATTAGCATGCCCCCCTGACTCCACCCAGATCTCAGGGTCATTAGTGGGCCCACTAGGGGTGGGCAGGCAAGGCATCTGCATGTCAAAGCACACTTTGTGGTTCCTTCTGCCTCTACCCAGGGCAGAGGGGCAGCTGGTGCCATTGTGTGGCCTAACTCCTGGGCACATCTGTCCCTAACTCCAAACCCCTCATTGAAGTACCTCAAACCTGGGCTGGTCAATCATAGGAGACAAACTCTTTCACACTCCTTTTCTTTTATGAGCTAAACAATAGCCCTAGAGGTCATCTCCAATACACATTAAGCAACTGCGACTTAGACAAGGACCAGAACTTCTCTAAAAAATCACTCAGTTCAGATGTGATGATGTCAGCTCAGATCTATCTTATTCATTTCCTTCTCAGAGTAATCTGTCAAGATAACACACTTACTTGTGGGAGTGAATACTACCTTGACACATTGTCTCCCCAGGGGCCTCTGGTGATATCTTTCTTTTGATGTCCCCTAGTAACATGCTTCTAGGCCACCCCCATAATCCTTCAGGAATTCTCTCTCAGGCCAGTAGAATGGAAGAATTTTCTAAACTTTCAGACTTTCGAGATCCTCTTGGTACCTGTGGCTGTGTTTCATACCTGTGCAAAGTTTCTTATTATTTTCTGTCTTAATCTGCATCCAGGGAGCCTGAGCTGTGCCACTCTCCTGTATCTGATTGGTGGACCAGGAGAGACATGTGTAAGGACTTCCTTGAAATTTAAGATGTTGTTGCTCATCTCTGCAAAGGACTCATGATGCATTTTCCATAGGGGCCTTGCCTGGTTATCAGTTCCTTCCTCTAGACATTTCAAGCTGTGCAATCTTGAGTTTCCTCTGAGCTTCCCCAGGGGTTGTTATGAAGCTTAAATAACATGACTCTGGCAAATGCTAATTCAGGGTAAAAAATGAGAAAGTGAATTTCCTTCCCAGTTCCTAGTAACTATGGTTAGTTTCTGAAGACACTGCCATCTTCCAATTTTCCCAGGGATCAGAGTAGTTTCACACAGTTTCACTGTTTTGTACCTTGCCCCTTTTCCTTTCTACCTGCCCCCCCAGTGATCTCCATCCACCTTCTAGCTCCCTCTGAAGCCCCTCCCTACTTTGAAGGCTGTATTATCCTGGCTGCAGGGAAATTAGTTGTTCCCTTGAAATCCCCTTCCCAGTCCTCCCAGTGCCCCCATCCTTACTTCTAGGGTTGGTGACAAGTATGGGGGACTTAATTGGCTGGCATGAAAGGCAGTACTGACATTAATTGGCTACATTTGGCAGGCATGGCCCCAATCCACGCCCCCCCCTCTCCAAACCCCTACTGCTTCCCAGGAACCTTATCAATCCCACCACAGGGACCAAGAGCTTCGAGGCCCCTGCCAATTAGGCACTTTTTGCTCCTTTTCTTTCTCTGATGAGGTTTAGTTAGAATTTATGATACTCTATAGGGCTGGGGAGGGTGGGAATCAGGAGATGGGAAGGCTGACAGACGCCCATTCCTATGGAGAACAGGATGGCGTAGGGGAGAAGGGGGTAGGAGAGGCCAGGGATATGGATGTAATAAAGACACTTGGGATTAGGCACTGAAGCTAAAGGGGAAGGGGTCTTCACGGCAGAATGCCTGACTTGCAGGGGAGGGCTTTGGCAAAACCAAGAAGACTGATTTAATAGGCATTGTGTACACATTTAGTGGGAGGTTTGTAAAAGGCAATATAGTAATATGGTTAGAGGATATTATTAGGAGGGAAAAACTGTTTTTTCTTCCCAACTTTCTCTGTGTGCTCTTGAAGTTAGCCAGATCTGTATTTGAATCCAGCTCTTCCACTTTCTAGTTTTGTGACATTACGCAAGGCACATTAGCTCTCTGAACCTCAGTTTCGTCATCGTAAAATGAAAATGGTAATGAGGACAAAGTGAGAAAGAACAAGTGAAACCTGGCAGAGTGTGACCACTGAAGTTTTGAAGCCATATCCCCCCACATTGCATTGTCCCTGAACTTTTTTCCTGGAGTCTGAATTTTTCATCCTCAGTATAAAGGATCCATGCCTGTGTCCAGCACTTTCTCTCAGTGGAGCCAGCAAAGTGAACCCTCTCACTTCCTAAGTTTCCGAGTACCTTTTCCTTTCCAGAAAGATCCTTCTTGTGGGTCAGAATCAAATACAGAGAAACCATTGTACTCACCCAATCCTTTTGTCCTTTGAGAGGTTTGTGGTCACCGAAGGCCACCAAGAATGGGGTGGCTGTTCTCCTTCTAGCAGCAGGGGTCTATGCCCACGGCAGTCTGGGGAAAGCGCACCATTACTGCTCTATTTTGACAAGAATAAGAGTATAATACAACAGCCCCTGGCTCTCTAAGGTTTGTACTTCCATCATCAGGATTTCATAGTCATTCCAGACTTATTCTGGTTTGTGCCTAATGGTCAAAGTGATCTCCACATGACTTGATAGGGTTGACTTGGGCTAGAGGTCTGAGGACTCTTGGCCAGCTCCTCAGACATATCTTAAATACAACTAGCCTCTCACAGTATGCCCTCATTACACAAATTAATCTCTTGCTCTGTAATGGTCACTACTGCTATTAAATAATTATAATAAGCACCATTTTTGAAGGCTTAATATGTTCTGGGCACACACACACACCGCTGCTATGCTGGTGCTTTAAAAGAAGACCGTATAACCATCTTAGAATGCAGCACTGTTTTCCCCATTTTACATTACATTCTCATCTTCTCTGTTTCTGATTTTTTGTTGAACTTCTGGCACTCAGGTCCTGGTCTTATCTGTAGTCTTTCACTAACTTGCTAACCTATTGGAGAGACTTGATAATTAACTAAGTTCCATCTACTCCTTTAAATTTTGCTTTACAACATATAGTTGATGAAGCAACGTCAGGCAGTAGCAGCATCACTTGGGAGCTTATCAGATGTGTACAATCCAGGCCACGCCCTAGACGTGCCTATTCATAGTCCCCATTTCAGCAAGTTCCCCAGGTGTTTTGTAGACACATTAAACTTGCTGCTTTAAATCAGTTATGCTCCCAGTGTGCTGCCCAGAGCAGCAGCAATAGCATTAACATCATCTGGGAAATTACGAGAAATGCAAATTCTCAGGCCTCATTACCAATCACTGCTATCAAGATGATTTCCACTTATAATGACCCTATATAAAGCTTTTGAGGCTATAAATATTTACAGAAGATTATAGAAATCTTTACAGTAGCAGAAAGTTTCATCTTTCTCTTTTGGAATTTTGGGTGGGTTTCGACTGTCAGCCTTGGAGTTAGCAGCTTCATTAGTATCCAACAGTGACACAGGCCTTGTTCTGATCCTAATCAGACTAAACCCAGTTGCAGTAAGTCAATTATGACTCAAAGTGATAATTCTGTAGGATAGGGTAAAGCTTCTCCATAGAGTTTCCAAGGCTATAATACTTTATGGAAATAAACTTTCCCATTCTTCTCCCACCTAGTGGCTCGTGGTGTGAGCTTACAGTTAACAGCTGAACTGCACCACCAAGGCTCCTTCACCCAAGTCCTACTGACCCAGAAACTCTCGAACTGGAGTGCAGTCATACATGTTTTAACAAACCTGCCAGATGATTTCGATCCACTCTAGAGTTTAAGAGAAATAGTCCTTATTGCGCAGTGGCTAAGTGCTCATCTCCTAACCAAACAGGAATTCTTTGGAGCCCACTAGTGTTCCCTTGCAATTAAAGATGTGGACATCGTCTTCTGCAAAGGGTACAGTCTTAGAAACCCTAGAGAGCTCTTCTACTCTGTCCTGGAGGGTGGCTCCACGTTGGAGTTGTCTTGATATCAATGGGTGTGGTTTGGGATTATAGTTTGAGATGCTACTCTCTAAGATTCACAGAGACATCTTACGCTGAAAAGTATCAGGCCCTTAGATAACACTCTTCACTTCCCACTCAATATGCTTTCAACCATACTGCAGTCTCTTGGTAAGAATCTGTCCTGTCCTGGTGATTATTTAGGCATTGGAGACCACCCCTGGAAAATAATACCAGATGTCTGGGAAATTTCACTAGACTGTCATTTTTGTTGTTTTTGTTGTTAGGTACTGCTGAATCAGTTATGACTCATAGTGAGCATATGTGAACCTATGTAGGAGAACAAAACACTGATTCATAGTGAACCTCATAGCAGACCTATGTAGGAGAACAAAACATTGCCCACTCCTGTGCTATCTCCGCCATGGTTCTTATGTTTGAGCCCATTGTTGCAGCCAGTGTGTCAGTCCATCTTGTCGAAGGCCTTCCTCTTCTTTGAAACACCTTAACTTTACCCAGAATGATGTCATCATCCTTTCCTTTAAGGAGCTTTCTGACTATATTTCTTCCAAGACTGATGTTTGTTCTTTTGACAGTCCATGAGACTTTCGATATTTTTTTCCGACACCATAGTTCAAATGTACCAATATTTTACACATAAGGAAATTTGAACTGGGTCTGGTGCACTTTAATCCACAAAGTAACACTTTCCTTTCAACACTTTAACTTTTTAAAGTGTCATGTAGGAGATTCACTCTACAGGGGTGTCAAACTGGTGGCCAATGGAATGGTTGGGGCCCCAAGGTAATTTTTTTTGTGGCCCACGATGCTTGATTTCCATCAGCAAGTGCTTCAGTTCCTTCCCACTTTCAGTAAGCAAAGTTATGTCACTTGCATATCTCAGGTTGTTAAGAGGGCCTTGTCTAATCCTGTTACCACATTATACTTTATAAAATCAAACTTCTCTGTTTATTTGCTCATTATATACGTTGAATTAAATATGGTAAAAGAATACAACCCTGATGCACATATTTTCTGATTTTAAGCCCTGCAATATTTCCTTGATCGGTTCACACAACTGCCTTTGGATCCATGTATAGCTTCTGCATGAGCACAATGAAGTGCTCTGAGATTCCATTTTTCTCATAACTATCCCAAGTTTGTTATGGTCCACATAGTCAACTGCTTTGTCATGGTCAATAAAACACAAGTAAACATCCTTCTGGTATACTCTACTTTCAGCCAAGATCCATCCTTACATCAATGCCATCTCTTGTTGTACATGCTGTTGTGATTCTGGCCTGAATACTGCAGCTCTCTTTGAAACTACTGCTACAACCATTGTTGGATGATCTTTATCATTCTATAATTGGAGAAATATATTTGGTCACTTTTTTAAGAAGGGGTACAATGGATCTTTTCCATTTTAAATGTCTTCTAATTTCCTTGACATAGATTAATAAGAATGTGCTGAAATATTTCCACCAGTATTACATCAATTCATGGAGTCTTTTGTTTGGCTAATGGCTTCAGTGTAGCTTGGATGTCTTTCTTCAATACCACAGGTAGTTGCTTATATGCAACCTCTTGTAATGGTTGGATATTGACTAGTTTTGGTACAGGTGGCTCTGTGTATCCTTTCCATCTTCTCTCGATGTTTCCTGCATCATTCAATATTTTGCCTATAGAATATTTCAATATTATAGCTTGAAACTTGAACTGATTTTGAATTCTTTCCGTTTAAAATATATTGGGTGTATTCTTCCCATTTGGTTTTCTATCTCTAGGCCTTTGCACATTTCATCACAATACTTTATCTTTTATTCTCTAGATGTGCTTTGAAATTTTCTGTTCAGCTATTTGGCTTCACAATTTCTGCTATATTTCTTAGCTACTTAACAATTAAGAGCATGTTTCAGAATCTCTTCTAACATCCACATTCATATTTTTTCATGTATTTTTAATGATCTTTTGCTATATTCACGAATGATGTTCTTCATGTCATCCCAAAACTCATCAGGTCTTCTGTCACTAGGTTTTAATGCATAAAATGTGTTCTTTTGGTAGCTGGGCACCATCAGCTTTCCTCACCACTTTTCCTTATGCACACATTTGTCTTCAGTGATCATGTCAGGAAGGTGAGCATCTTGGAATGCCTATTTAATAGAACAAAGTGTTCTTGCATTGAGGAAGTACTTGAGTAGAGGCCCAATGCCCATCTGCTGTTATAATATTAACCTGATAGGTATATGCACATAGATCTATTTCCCCATTGTCATATATAAATATATTCACCTACGTACATGCCTGTATTTCGACCTCTATAAATGCCCTTTAATGCCACCAGTTCTTTCCTCTATTTCCTTTTACTTTCTTCTTGTGCCATTATTATGCTCAGTCTTCATCTGGGTTTCAGTAATTTCTCTGTGTTACATTACTCTTCAACAATCCCTATCAGACCCCTTACCCCCACCTTGTAACTGATTTTGGATCACTTGCTGTTCCCTTATCCCTGCGTTGGTCAACACCAACTCCTTTCTCTCACCTCCCCATCTCCCATGTCCCCCTGGAACCATCAGCCCCATCGTTATCTGTTCCAGACTGTTCATCCAGCCTATTTTTATCTAGCTAGACCTGCAGAGATAACAAGATGTACTAAAAAACAAGGCATCCTAAGATGCAGCTATAAAGAAAATAAAACAATCACAAAAAAACAATGTCACACACACGCATATATATAAAGTTTTTTAAAAATAATAATAACAAAATAAAAACCTGTAAATGATTCAAGGTCTGTTCATTGACGTCCAGGAGTGTCCCCTGGTTGAGTTCAATGGGGTGCCACACCCTGACCCCAAAGTATATCCTTAGCACTCCCTTGGGAATTCCATGTTCTGCTGCACAACAGTAGTGTTTTTCCATGGTGTGGTCCGGTCAGACAGGGTACAATCCCAACCCTGCTTCTCCATTGTAGTCTCAGAAGGCCTTGGATCAGCAAGGGACACTGTGTTTCATAGTGGGGCTGGCCATATGGTCCTCTCTATGCATTGGCTGTTCTGAGGGGAAGTTTTCCTCGAGGCTCGATAGACCAGGATGCACTCCACTCTCTTGTCCTCCCCCTTCATTTGTTCTCATGTGCTCTGGTCAGGCATGTCACACACCCCAACCTGTAGTTTCTGTGCAGTCCTCCAAAGCAAATTCCCCTGAAGGGGAGAGGCGGCTGTCCACATAGTTGGGATTGGGATTGGGCCCCAGACCCCTCCACTGGCTCCCCACTCCATGCTGGCACACTGAATTCACATCCTGGAGCACCAGGCTCAAATTTGGTCCCATTTTCCCTGTGGAGATATAGACAATATGATCCCCATGGGTGGGTTAGTACCCCATTTCCCCTCTCCACACCACCATCCCCCCCCCACAGTTAGCTACCATGTGTAGCCCTGGATTTGGTCTGGCACATGCCATTCTACTGGGCCTCCCCCCAGGAATTTCTGTATACAGTAGCTTTTTCACTATGCCCCCTTTGCATTTTTTAGCTTACCTCAGCAGATTCATGTTGTTCATGTTCTATTGTGCTTGGCTTACTTCACTAGCATAATTTCCTCCAGCTCTATCCCGTGCGGCAATGTGCTCCATGTGTTCATCACTGCTTTTCAGCGATGCATAGTACTCCATTGTATGTATATACCACAGCTTTTTAATCTATTTATCAGTTGATGGAAACTTGGGTTGTTTCCAGATCCTTGCAATTGTGAACTGTGCTGCAATGAACATTGGAGCACAGGTGTCTGGTCATGGTTTGTGCTTGCCTCTTCTGGGGGACAGTTATGGGGAACTCAATTTAATTGATTCATAATTCCAGTAGAGTGGTAGGGCTATATGAGACCTCTGGGTGGGTGTTGGCATTGACTGGGCCTAAAGTGATGTGACTCTCGCTGGGCTGGGGAGATCCCAGAACTGGGTTGCTGGTCCTCTGTATTTCCAGAACCAGGCTAGGTTTGAGGGGAGGATTCCCTCTGGGCCTGGGATGAACTCTCCACTGATCCACTCGCTGTGTGGGCCTGCAAAGAACCAGTCCACAACTCTGTATGTGGTACCTTGAGGCGGGCTTCTAAGGCCCTGGCTTGTGACTCTGCTACCCTGCAGCTCTGGACAGGGTGGGTGGTGGGCCTGCACAGTTGTGACTGTGTCTGCTTTCCCACAGCTCCTGTGATGTCACCCTGCAGAGCCTGTTAGGCCTCATCCGTCACTCAGACTCCCCCTGCTGAGGCAGGAATGGCATGAGACGTGTGAACGCAGTGGCTTCAGGTGGCAAGTATTAAGAGCCCTAGTTGCAGTGACTGCTTCCCCCTATCACTTGATAAGTTAGCACCGCTGGGCCTGAAAGGCCCTGGTGTGTGCCTTCGACTCCCGGCGCTAAGGCGAGACTGGCATATGGTGTGCCTGCAAGGGTCAGGTATAATGGTTGCAAAAAGCGTGCTTGAAAAGCCCAGTTCCCAGTATCTGCTTGTTCCAGATAAGGGCAAGATCATGCCACAGGCCCTATTGCCTCTCAGACTCCCTCTGCTATGGCAGGGCTGTGTGGCTTGCTTGCCCAGATAGAGGAAGCAGTCCACAGCTCTCACGGGTCCCAGCAAGGACCCCTTTTCTGCAGAAACCAGGCCAGTTCTCACTGTGGTCCCGATCACCACTAAATGAAGCAGCGCATCCCAGCCACATCCCCATTCCCTTGAAAACCCGGCTAGTTCACTGCAGGAACTGATCACCACTAGGCAATGCAGCGCAAGGCTTTCCAGCATCGCAGCCAAGTCTTCCCGCCTGAGCAAATCAGTCCAGTCTGCGCCAGTTCACGCTGAGGCCGATTACTGCCATACAAAGGGGCACACGGCCTCACATTCCAGCATGACCCCTTCTCCTGTGTAAACCAGACTAGTTCATGTGCAGGCCCCAATCGCCTCCCAAACTCCCACAGCTATGGTAGGGATGCGTGGTAGCTAGGCACATTCGGGAGCTAGATTACTTGTGTTCACTCCCCCCTGCCAGAACTTGCAGACGAGATGGAGTTGCTGCTATCCGCCTGCATGGAGGGGAACCGTGAGAGATGGGCGCAGCTCTCCTAGGTGGAAGTCGCAAGTGGACACCTGCTATGTGGTGGTGAGACACGTCCTCTATACAATAGTCTTCCTGTTCCTGGGACAGAGGTCAGGTCAGGAAGTGGATGGGGGAGTCACTGTCTGGTGGTGAGACACACAAAGGTTGCCCAGGTGGCGGGAAATCCCAGATATATGGACCCAAAACCTGTGGACCGGAGACAAAGCAGATGTGGGGCAGGATCCCTTCCTGGACAGGGAGGCCCACTTGTAGGGACCTTTCTGCTCACCAGAACACTTCCACTTGACTTCTCAGACACCAGACTCACTGGAGTTCCTTGTATGGGCTGCTTACCAAGGCACCATCTTGACACCCTCTGAGGTTTTCATTCTTTAAACTGGAGTTTTCCTCCAAGAATTCTCTGACTGTTGTTGCAGTTGACTTCTTTGTTGTGTCTCCCTTCAGCTGACCAATAGTTCTGATGTTGTTTCTCTTCATAGCATTAGGCATACCTCTTACATTTTCTTCTGTTTCTTTGATGATCTTATTAGATTTGTGTTCGTGTTTATTAAAGTCTGCTTAGCTATCCTCTAGGTCACTGGTGCAGTTATAAGCTTCCCCCAGTCGATTCGAGAAATCCGTGACCCTGCTGTTGGTTTTTTGTTATCTCGTCCCTAAGCTCTTGTATTTCCCTTTGGTGTGTGGACTTTATCTCATCTATCAATTCATCCTTTTTTCTGTATTGTTTCCCTCATATCCTGTATGACTCCAAGCAGCATTCTGAAAATGTATTTCTGTCATATAATGCCTGCTTCTTCTATGCACATCATTAGGTTGAGTACATCTTCTGCAGTAGCCTTTTGTTTATCCTGTTTTTCTCATTGAGGTTGTTGGGGCTGATTGCTGTTTGGGTTGCATTGTTTTTGGAGTCAGCTGCCATTTTCCAGGGAGTCAAAGAGCACTGGATCTCTCTGGGAGACGTGTAGGAATGTGTCTTTGAACTTCCTGTGACTAATTTCACTATGGAATTGGCTTCCCACTTTATCCTCCTGCGATTTCACTCTTTCTCTAGTGAACCAGTATTCCGTTATTTGGAGGGCAAGTTGGGTGCTCCTCTCAGTGACCACTGGTTGGATTGTTCTGGACTTACAAGGATAGTGCTGTACTGCACAATCTAACCAGGATCCAATGGTGAAGCCCACTGGGGCACCACAGGGGGAGTGTGGGGGTGCCCGCTGCAAGGGGAGCACCACAAAAGGTTGGTGGGCTACCCACTCCTGAGTAGAACTCTGTGAATGGTGGGCAGAATCACCCGGATCAGGAAGATTTCCATGGAAGCTGCACAGTGGTTCCTGTAGCAGCATGGAACTCTGGCCAGCGCCGGCTGAACCACCCTGGGCTTTGGGAGGCACCAAGACATGTGGGAGGAAGTTCCCTCAGTCAGGTGGAACCACAGTGGACATATAATAGCGCTCCCACCCACACAGGCTGGAATTCTCCTGTAAGAAATTGGGTGGAAAATACCCAGGTGGAGGGTGGTGGATTTCTCCAGCCTTGAGCTACACCGCACAGGATGGGCCTCTCCTAGCTGTGTATATCAGGCATAATTGTCCTAGGCTAACAGGAGTAGTCTGGAGGTCCACAATGGCATGTTAGCCAAACTGGAAAAGGCTGTGAGGAAAAAACACCAAAAAATTAAGCTTGCTGAAACTGTGGGGGGATAAAGAGAAGTGGGAGAAACCAAAGTAACTCCCTAACTGATTCCAGTTCCCTGAGTGTGATGCTGCAAGGGTTCAATCTCTGCCCTGTGCCCTATGGCTCTGATGAGATAAAGTCCCTGTGCCATCTCCAGTTATCCTGGCTGCGGCGCTCCAGTGGAGATAGTAGCACACAATGGCGGGGCTAGATTAAAGCCAAAAGCCCCAGCCGCTTGAAACTTTGTGGATCTGTGCCTACTTTATGATGCTCCTCCTATGATCTGGAAGTGTTGAATTTCTCTCTCAGTAACTTTTTTGGGCTGATCTCTGCTGAGTCCCTCTGGTGGGTGTTACTCAGTCGCCATATTCCCGGAAGTCTGGGATGGATATAATCTTATCACAGATAGCATTCCACTTCAGAGTAGCTCTTGAATGTTCTTTTTGAGGTGAATGCAATGCCATTCCTTTGGATTATCTCAAGCCTGGTGTGGCAGTCACCTAATCTGGTGTAAATTTGAGGATATAGAGTGTAGTGGTGAAGTCTAATCTGTCAATCTGGAGATAGCCAATGGGACCTCTGTGTGGGCATGGCTTTCTCCCTGGGAAATCCAGGACTTCCATTCTAAAAGCAGGAGACACTCTCTCACTCCCTTGCAGACACTCAACTGGCAAGACTAGCTCCCTGAGAGACATTGAAGTTGACAAGACATTAGTGCCAGGAGTGGGACAAGCTACATGTGTGCAACCAGACTTCTGAAGCTGGAGAAGCCAGCCAACACTGAGATGATTACAACTCCTTTGGATCCAAAGAATTTCTACCCACTGGTCTGTGATCATCCTGCATTCTGCATCATTGCATTCATTTCATGAGTCTGAAGAGGATTTTATAGATTGGTATCAGACACATGGGCTAATGTCATATATATGACCTTGGACTGGACTGGGTTGGAATGTTTTCTTAATGTACAATTACCCTTTATATAAAACTCTCTCTTACATAAGTATGCATGTTTATGATTTTGTTTCTCTAGTCTACTCAGACTAATACACCTGGCACAGTGAACCATATGATTTTATGCTCTAAGCAGTGATATCGTCCTCAAGTCTTGGTGGGCCAGGTTTTGTTCCACTCCCCCCTCCCCACACTTCATTTGCTCCTGTGTGCTCTGATCAGACATGTTGCTTTCCCTGGACTGTAACTTCAGTGCTGTCCTCTGAAGTAAATTCTTCTGGGGTAGAGATGGCTGACCACATAGTTGGGATTGGGGAAAGCCCCTCAGATCTCTTTTCTGGTTCCCTCCTTCATGCCAGTATGTTGCATTCACACCTTGGAGGACCAGGTTGAAGTCTGATCCCACTTTCCTGGTGGAGATATAAATAATACCCCCCTTGGGTGTTGCCCTACATTTAGATTATGGATCCATTTCATGTATAATGACTTTCCTACTTCCTAGATTCATGCTTTGTACATTCCAAGTTCCAATTATTAATAGATGTTTGAAGGTTTCCTCCTCCATTTCAAGAACAATTCTGCCAATAAACGAATGTCCCCAAAGCTTTACACCCACAGACTTTACTCCATCCGTGTCATAACTTGGAGAATGCAGCTTTGAAAAGTCATATTTTGAGTGCCTTCCAACCTGAGGGGCTCATTCCATCATTATCTATGACAATGTTCTGCTTCTTTCCATTTTCAGTAACTGGCAATGTTTCAGTGCTGTCCATAGGGTTATAGCGTTATCTGAGGTTAATTCTCCTAAAATGAAATAGCCTTTTCCTTCTTCATAGTGTCTTCTTAGTATGAAAACTCTACTGAAACCTGTTCACTTTGGGTTCCTCTGGTGATATTTGAAATATCAGTGACATAGCCTTCAGCATCATAGCATCATACAAGCCATGACAGTACAACAAACTGAAAGACAAATGCTTGGTTATTTTTGAGCACCTAGCATATAGTAAGAACTCAATTGTCTGGCACATTCACTGACATTTTTTCACATTTTAAAGATGAGAAATTTGAGACTTAGGTTAAGTAAGAAATGGCAGGTTTACCTAGAGCTCTTTCAGAGTCCTTAGACCTTTTCCATAGTGCTGCTCAGACCTAAAGTGTGAAAATGTAAGGATGAGTCAATTGTGCTTACTTAGTAATCTGTAATGAAGAGTTTTATATATGTTGAATCCATGTGAAATTGTTAACTACAAATTAGTAAGCAAGTGCAAGTAAGCTTTTATACTTAACTGAGCAATCTACTACTGTCAGAACTTTAAATTTGAAAAGAGGATTTGTTTTTGTAGAAAGATACTATGGGGTTAGAGGAGAGATACCAGCTGTATTTAGATGCAGATTTTTTTGTGTGTGGTGAAAATACATGAAAATTTTCATAACACATTAGTAAATTTATGCTTTCTTTCTTATTGCATAATTTGATCCTGCCCAGACTATCATGTTCTAGAAATAATAAGAGTGTCGGCAGTATTCAGGAACCATTCTAAATATTTTATTAAGTCAATCAATCCCCCACAACAACCACATTTTGCAGAAAAGAGTGGTTAAAGGTTATTTACTTGCCTAACGTCTCATACCTAGTAAGTGGCAGACGTGGGATTCTGACCCAGGCTGAGTGACAATTAAGGCCTCACATAAAAAGCAGAGTCAATTTTCTGTCCTTTAGAAGTTAAGCACAGGTCTGGCAATGGGAACAAAAGAGGGAGTCTACCAACCTTTTCAGGTTTATTGTTTTTTATTTTTCTAATTTCTACCACAGCTGCTTGACTCAAACCTCCTCTGTCCCAGGCAGTGTCAGTCAATGGTGTTACCTGTGTCAATAACCCTAGCTCAGGACTAACTGCTCAGCTTCCAGTTAGATAGAATTGGATCCATAACCAGTCTGTAAGTGAAGAAATAGGACTCACACAGGTCCAAAGGTTAAGGTTAGATGAGAGCCATATAGATACATCCTTTTGGATCCACATCCATCCCTATTTTCAGTGTAAAAATTTCCTATCTCTTTCCCCATGGAACTCCCACCCTTACTGCGTAGGAGCAAACAGGTTCAGAGATTGGCATAGGTCCTTGTTGACCACTGTTCTCATAGAAGAATGGGAAGACAGCCTACTGGAGAGCACAACAGGACAGCTAATGGGTAAGGTTACCTTTTCCAGAGTTCCTTCAGATTCAGGTTCTCCTCTGGTGGTAATAAGGTACTTCTAGGTGACATTTCTATGTTGACTCACATTTTTCAAAGTCTTCTCTGAGCACTCTCTCAGTTAATCCTCACAACCATCCTTTGGAGGAGGCATTCTTACGCTGATTTTTCAGGTGAGAACCTAGATTATCCAGAGAGCCAAAGCAACTAGACAGTATTTACGTAGTCTGCTTATACTTCTCTCTTCCAATCTAGTGCTCATTCAACGCTACAAAAACAAACAAAAAACCTGACCTCAATTCTGCTTGAGAGATATTAGGACAAACTTCCTGCAAGATGCAATGGAGTGGCAAATATAGATGATAACTCTCCAGGAAATAGAGATGGTAGGCTTGACTTGTATGATGCAACCAAATGTAGAAATCCTGGCGGCCCTGCTCTATTGTGTCTTTCTGGTGGGAATATGAATAAAACAGTGTTGTGCTTTGTTCTCAGAGGTCAATATCACCTTCCTGACTGCATCGCTCTGAGTCCTGCTCCTGACACCAGACACCTCAGTCCCCTCCTCATATAGCCCAGGTCTGATCTTTCCCCTACATTTTAACAGCCCTCGCTATTCTTTATAGAAGTCTATTCTATTTCTTAAGAATATGCCATCCATCCTGTCTTCCTTTTTTTTCTCAAGTGTTTCCTTCTTTCACCCTCAGATCAGAGCTGAAGCCTGTTGAAACCTTTTAACAACTGCCTCCAAAAGGTCTCTGCTTTTTCCTTTGACCAGATTGTTTTGTAGGAACAGTAAGAATAATGGCATAGGAATTTGCAATTGCTGTTTATGTCTACATTTAATGGCCCTCTTATATAGAACTCAAAGCTATTGATTTGAAATCCTTTTCTCACTTTCTCAAATATCATTGGTGGTACAGTGGGTTAAATGTTGGTCTGCTGTTAGGTCATCAGTTAAAATCAATCAGCTTTCTCAAGGTAAGCATTATAAGGCTGTTCCTGGAAAGATTTAGTCTCAGAAACGCAAAAGAGAAGTTCTACTCTGTCCTACAGATTTGGTATGAAACAGAATTAACTCAATGATAGTGGTTTGGTTTTTTGGTTTCTTCCTTTTCAAGGATCCCTGGTAGCATAGCAGTAATCACACTTTACTGATACTTAACAGATGGGTGATTCCAACACACCAGCCTCTCCATGGCAAAATGATGCGGCAATCTGCTTCGGCGATAATTTACACCTTGGCGACTCTAACGAGGCAATTCTACAGTGTCCTGTAGGGTTGTTTTGAGTCAGAATGGACTCAACAGCAGCGGGTTTTCTACTACTTTCTCAGCTCTGCTGGTTTTCAGAATATTGCCTGGCCCTCTCTGATTTCCAAAGCATCAGATCCCCAGGCCTTCCTCGCTAATCTGTATTGTCTTCCCCATTGACCTCAGCATACTCAAAGATGCCGCTCTCTGCTTAAGCCTGTGGATGACATATCCTCTCTCTTAAAATATCCACTGGCTTGGCTACATATTTAGTATTCTCATTAATTCGGATCTGCACCAAGATCTATAATCCTTAACACCACCACCATCCCCCTCTCAGAAGGATATTTCTTTCCTTTCTTTAGAACCTGGTCTTGGTCTTCCTGCTAGCACTGCATTATAAAGTTATTGCTTGTTTAATAAATGAAAAAAAAATCAGCCCTTACTGTAGGAAACCATTACTGACTACTTCTGTTTCTCATTCCTGCATTTCAGTCTCATTCTCGCTTCCTTATTCCTCTTTAGGTCTCTCTTATTTCCTTACTTTGTAACTCTAAACCTTGGTGACAACCAAGATCTTCATGAGTTAAAGCATTCAAACTTGGCACAATTTCTATTAGCCTTAACTTCTACTGTCCAATCCTGGCTTCTGGAACCTTCAATTTTTTCAGCCTTAGTGGAAACTGCTTCCTGATCCACACTCCCTCCTTAACTCATCCTATGAGAACGTCTATTACTATCTTCCACTTTCTTTATGTTCCAATTCAACACCTCACACCTCCTAACAACTTGGATTCCAAATTTGCTAAGATCAAATCTGTTCATCTCAGAATCTCTTTGTAAGTATTCCCTCTCAGTTTGTTTTGTGCCTCCTAAAGATCACCAATAACTTCTTTGTTGCTATATTGGGCAGCATTTTCTCATTTTATTCCTTATTAGCTTTGGTGACATTGACCAGTTCCAGTTCTCTTCCTTGAGAACTCTCTTCCTTCCAGTTCTCTTTCTGTTCCTTGAAACTCCTTTACTACATTTCCCCCCAGTTTAATTGTTTTATTCAAAATTCTGTCTTTTGTCTTCTCTCTCTACACTGTCTTCAGAAGAGCAATGTACTTGCTTTCAGCCATTGTAATGATATTCTATTCTTTCTCACTAGATCTGATTATTTTCTTCTGCTCCAGACCTCTGTCACTATGTACTCATGGGACACATTCAGTTTACATCAGATGGGGATTATAAATGTAATGCATCAAACTTAACTCATCCAGTTTTTCCCGGAGCTGGCCTTTTCCCATATTTCACAATTTGATAAATAGCACAAGTGTCTACTCAGTTAGTGAAGGTTAAAATTATGGGAGTCATTGTGGTCTCCTTCCTTTTTCTCACCCTTACAGCCAATCTATTGTGTGGATCAGAGTAAATTATATATAGCCTTGAGAAGAATGGGAATTCCAGAACACTTCATTATGCTTATGCAGAATTTGTAAATGGATCAATAGGCAATTGTGTTAATAGAACAAGGAAACATTGCAAAGTTTTAAATCAGGAAAGATGTGGACCAGGGTAGTATCATCTCACCATACTTATTCGATCTGTATGAAGAGAAAATAACCAAAGAAGCTGGATTATATGAAGACGAATATGGCATTAGGATTAGAAGAAGGTTATAAACAATGATCAATATGCAGATTTGTTTGCTGAAAGCAACAAGGACTTGAATTACTTGCTGATGGAAATCAAGGATTTGAGCCTTCTGTATGTATGGATTTCAATTCCATGTGAAGAAAATAAAAATCCATATAACTGGACCAATTAGTAGCATCAAGATAAATGTCAAGGATTTTGTTGTTTGGGTCCATGATTAATTCTCATGGTAGCAGCAGTCAAGAGATGAAATGACTCAATGCATTGGGTAAATCTACTGCATAAAGTTCTTTAGGGTATTGAAAATCAAGAATGTTATTTTCCGCACTAAAGTTGACTTCATCTAAGCTGTGGTATTTTCAATTTCCTCAAATGCATGTGAAAGTTGAACTTAAGGAAGTTGGAATAAGGACAACCAAAGGAAATAAGGGTATAATGAAATTTGGAGTAAGGAAGATGGAAGAGGTATCAATGCATTTGAATCATGGTGCTGGCAAAGAATACAGAAACTATCATGAGATGTCAAAATAACAATAACAACACATCTCTCTCAGAAGAAGCACAGCCAGAATGCTCCTTAGTAGTGAAGATGATGAGATTTCTTCTGTCACATACTTTCAACATGTTATCAAGAGAGAACATTGCTTGGAGAAGGTCATCATGCTTGGTAAAGAGGTGGGGCAGCAAAATGAGGAAGACCTTAACAAGATAGATTGGCACAGTGGGTTAAATGTAAGAGTAATTGTGAGGATTCCATAGGACCAGGAAGTGTTTTTTTTTCTGTTCTACATAGGTTTGCTATAGATGGGAACCCATTCCCTGGTACCTAACAACAACAGCAACGCATCCAATCAATCAACAGTCCTCAGTATGTCTACTTACCAGTAGCTCTCCATTATATTCCTTCATTACAGCCCAATTTTTTATTAGTTCATTAAATCACCCAGTGAATGTTTAACTAAATCTGTGATAGTCACTCTACCAGATGCTGAGGAAACTATGGTGAACGAGAAAGTTAAGATATCTATTCTCATTGAGTTGCATCCTAATGAGGAAAATAGATAATACGGAAGTACATAAAGAGATATGAAAGAAGTAAAAGGATGACCGTGAAAGCACATGGAAGAAATGACAAGGAATGGAGAGGGAGTAGGGGGCATCCTGACCCACCAAACCCTGAGGATGATGTTCCTGCTCGGAGGAGACAATGCTCGGGCAGGACGGTAAGGCCGGCCCCATAATAGGGCACGGTGTCCATCACTGACCCATGGCACTGGACACCATGGTACGGGACACCACTGGAGGCACAGTGTGGAAATAGTGCATAGTCTGAGCCTATCACACTGAAGCAAGACAATGGGGGCATCAAGAAGAACAGCAGGGGAAGCAGAGTAATGAAACCCCTGAGGAATACCAAAATTAGACTTTGAACACAGACCGGGGCACCCCATCAGATTTCACTGGAAAATACTTGTAAAGGCCAACAAGCAGACCTTGAACTATTTATAGACTCTTCCATTTTTGTCAGTGGCTTTCTTGTTGTTATTGTTATTCTGCTTGGGGTTGTTGCTATTGTTTTGTTGTTTTTTACTTCCTTTGTTGTTTTATTTGGCCTCGGAAGTTTTTGCACTTATTAATATACCTGCATGTCTATCTAGTTAAGATAGGTGGGATAAATAATTTGGAAATGAAAATAACAAGAACGAGACCAACGATTCTGGGGAAATATGAGAGGAAGGGAGGTGGCAGAAAGGAAGGTTGGTAACCAACCCAGGGACAAGGGAAAGATAAGTGAACTATAATTGATGGAAAGAAGATTATAGGGTGCCTTGTGAGGCTTAATCAAGGGCAATGCTGTAGCGAGGAATTACTAAACCTGAATGAAGGCCAAACATGATGGTGGGACAAGAGGAAAGTAAAAGGAAAAAGTGGAAAGAACCAGGAGGCAAAGAACATTTATAGAGGTCTACATACAGGTATGTACATATGTAAATATAAATATATAAGTACAAATATATATACATAAAATGAGATGGGCATAGAACTATTTACTCATATCTATATGTTAAGAATTAAAGTTGCAGAGGGAGGATGGACCTCCACTCAAGTACTCCCCTAACACAGGAAAACTTTGCTATAACAACTTGGCATTCTGTGATACCTTCCTGACATGACCACTGAAGAAAAAATGGGTGCATAAACAAATGTGACAAAGAAAGTGGATGGTGTCCAGCTATTTAAAGATATTGTGGCTGGGTCCTAAAGGATTAAAGATAAACAAGCGGCCATCTAGCTCAGAAGCAACAAAGCCCACATAGAAGAAGCTCACCAGCCTGTGTAATCATGAGGTATCAGTGGGATAAGGTATCAAGCATATCAGATCCAGCACAAAACCATACCCAAGGTGAATGGGGAGAGGGGCATGGAGTGGAGACCCAATGCCCATCTGTAGACAATTGAACATCCCCCCACAGAAGGGTCACAGGAAGAGTTGAGCCAGTCAGGGTGTAGTATAGAACCAATGAAAGACACAACTTTCCTATAGCTTTTTGTTGCTTTTTTCACCACACTTTCATGACCTCAATTCTACCTTACAAATCAGATTAGACCAGAGCATGCACATTGCTACAGATAAGGGTCTGAAACACACAGAATCCAGGATAGACAAACTCCTCAGCGTCAACAATGAGAGTAGAGATACCAGTAGGATTAGGGGATGCTGGGGGGGGGGAGGGAGAATCAATCACAATAACCCCCTCCCAGGGGGATTAATAACCGGAAAGTGGGTGAGGGGCGATGGAAGATGATGTAAGATATAGAAAATATATTCTATAACTCATCAAGATTTTGTGAGGGAGGGTGGAAGGATAGGGAGGGGTAAGAAATGGGTAGCTGATATCAGGGTCTCAAGTGGGAAGGGAATGCTTTGTAAATGTTGATGGCAGCATTTGTGCTAATGTGCTTGACACACTGGATGGATGGATGGATGCATTGTGATAAGAGATGTAAGAGCCCCAATAACAGTATTTTTTAAAAGTGTAGGGGTGGTATCCAACTTGATGATATTATAGCCTCATGGTATCTCACTGTGGGTATGGTCTCCTCATAAAGGACTCAGGGAACTAACCCCTCTCTCTCTGCCTTCACCTTCCTGCTTGCTGATCTTGAGAGCTGCCATAACCTTGTCATATTTCCACTGACAGTGGATCCACAGGACGTTTCACCTACAAGCTCATAATATTCCTGTATTCTTCATCATTGCATGTGACTCTGTGAGTCTGAAGTGCCACTTATGGACTTGAAATGGACTGGGCTGGCATGTGTTCTTGATATATAATAACATTGATATAAAGCTGTTTCTTACACATATATGAGTGTCACTAGTTTTGTTTCTCTAGTCAACCTAGCCTAACACAAATGGTTAGTAGGAGAGCCAGGGGTCAAACATAGGTGGGTTGGCTCCAAAAGTCCTGCTGTTATCCACTGCTCTTCACTCTGTTCACCAGTTAAACAATTGTTGGTGACCTTGACAAGAATTATTTTTAAGAAATCTTTGAGCTTAATGCTAGTATATTGTGGTTGATATATAAATGAGAGGTGAGGGAACAGAGAGAATGAATGCCTGTATCTGAAGGAAGGATGGCAGGTAGGACTCTAGACTTGATGGAGATTAAAAAAAATAGTTCCTGTTCGACAGCATTTGTTTTCTTAGCTTAGAATGAGGTGAGAGTACCAAAAGTAATTGGTGGGGATTAAGGAAGGAGAAAGATGGAAATTTATGAGATCCTATCAAATGCTCTCTATTGTAATAGTCTCAAAAGGTCTCCCTGCTTTTTTCAGTCCAGATTGATATTACTAGAGATTAGAAATTTTAATCCCTGGTCCCAAACTTTAATGGCTCCCACTTGCCTGGCATCACTCTTGTCTCTTCTACTTTCCCACAGGAAACTTAGGTTCTGTTTCCACATTATGTTCTATGTTTTCTGCCATCATGTCTTTCCATTATTTTTTTCCATCTGGAGTGCCTTCTCCATGTACCATTGCTCCCTGTTGAGACCTTTCCTGTAATTTCCAAGTGGATACTAACTTTCAATTTAGATGGTATTGGTTACTTTCCATCCTTCATGATTTACAGATTTATATGCCAAGCTCTGAGTCCTCTGAAAGCAGTGACTGCCATATTCACATTTCTGCACCTATTATGATAGCACAGCACCTGGCATATGGTAGGTGGCCAATAAGCATGTGTTGAGTTGAGCATGAATATCAACCTATGAATAAGGAGACCACATTTCTAGTTTCCTTTCCTTCTTCAACTTCAGTTTCCATATCTGTAACATGTGGAGATGGATCTGAGGCATGGTTTCTAATGGCCTTCTTGGCCCTGACAATTTATGGCTACACCATCAAAAATTTTAATGAACCTAGTTGATGTAGTAGGTTAATTTTTAGGCTATTAGTGAATAGGTCAGCAGTTCAAACACACTGAGGGATAAAGATGAGAAATCCTATCGAGCAGGTCTACTCTGTCCTATCAGATTAGTATGAGTCAGAATCAACTTGACAGCAGTGGGTAGCCATGAATTTACTTACCTCTACCATGAGGTCATTGATATTACCAAACTGTAACCTAAGTTTACAAGCCTTAGGTTGGTGGTTCTCAACCTTCCTAAGCCGTGACTCTTTAATACATTTCCTCATGATTTGGTGACCCCCAACCCTAAAATTATTTCTGTTACTTCTTCACCGTTGTTATTTTGTTACTGTTATGAATCAGGTGACCCCTGCCAAAAGGCCTTTCCACCCACAAAGGGGTCACAACCCACGGGTTGATAACCGCTGTTTCCAGATGAAGAAGAATGGCTTTTGACTTGTATGTCAACCTCTGCCTGAATAATGATCAGCAATCACTGAGCACGTACTGTGTGTCATGCTAAAACCTGTGTGTGTATTTTCTCATTTAATCCTCACAATAATCCTCGAGGTGGATCTTTATATTGAGAAACATTGAGATTTAGAGGGATTTAGTAATTTTCTCTGTGTCAGATAATGGACAGAACTTGGAAACTAGCTGAGGTCCATTTTTAGAACTTATTTTCTTTACCATATTTTTCTGGATGCTTACATAAAATTTTTTCTTGACCTTGACTGGATATTAAAATCATTTATAAAGCTTTAAAAATTATTGATGACTGAATCTTACCCTCAGAGATCCACACTCAATTGGTTGGGAGTTGCCACATCATGATTGGGAAATTTTTTCACAACTCCCTAAGTTATTCCACAGTGCAGCCATGATTGAGCCTCACTGATGCGTAAGCCCAGACCCTGTATCAGAAGCTAATACTGACCTGAACAAGCCTCCTCAGACCCACTGTTGTTTGTTTGTTTTAGGATTGGTATAGGAGTGAATCTGTGACCTAAAGGAGGACTTAGGGTCAGGAAGGAGACAGAGAGGCATGATGGGAAACATGTTTGGAATTTGTATTGATAAGTAGATTTAGGAGGGGATTCTGGGCCAAATTTGTGCTCATTGTACCAAAGGAAAGAAAGGAAGGAAGAAAAAAGTAACCAGACAAAAGACAGCACTACCATGAAGTTAATTCCAACTCATAATATCCCCTTAGAGCAGAATAGAAACTGCTTCCTAGGATTTCTGAGGCCACAGACATTTATGATAGCAGATAGCCTTATTGTTTTAACATAGTATGGTTTGTGGGTTTGAACTGCTGAACTTGTGGTTAGGACACTACATAAGATGTGCTGCTTGGCAGTGGATGCAACTCACAGCTTTCCTCCAGGGTTGCTCCAACCATACATGGAACCAAGTTATATGAGTTTTTGTTCAATAGAGCATATCTCTTTCTCATAGAACTGACTCACTGCCTTGAAATCTTCCATAGAGTCTTCCAAGCTCTCTTTGTGTGTCTTGATGCTATTTCATGCATGCACAAGCCCTAGTTGAAATGCTGTTGTCAATGTACCTGGGCCAAGATCAGAACCACCCTTTCTGTTCTGGAATCCATTCCTGGCCCTAAATTTTCCAGGGGTTATATTCATCCTTCTCCACCAACTCTGGTAACAAAGGTTATAGCCCATGAGCCACCAAGGCTATTTAAATAATCTGTTTTAAGAGAAGCATCATCACTGTTAAGGGTAGTGTTATGCTGGAATAACCCTGTGACCCATGAAAACTGGTCTCTGCATGTCTATGTGCTAGACAGTCTGCCCCTGAGGTAGAGAGGGCCTGGTTGGGGGAGGAAGGCTGTGAGTTGCTGGGTGGGCCAGGTGGGTGTGGAGGAATACTCTGTCCAGCTGCGCATCTTTATTCATAATGCTTGATTATTCCTGGCTAGATAACTGATCATGCTTCATGTGTTGGGTGGGGGGCAGGGGGTAGGGAGGGGAGCTCCTGGGCAGGCAGACTATGGGCTTTCTCTTCTCCCTTATTCTGTAGCAGCAAGGGGAGTTGGGGCAGCCACAGCCTGGGGCTGTCAGGCTCCTCACAGCTGGTCCCGATTTGTGGACAATGGGAACCTAGCTCACACTGCATCCCATCTGAGGCCCAGTTTAGTCTGAGATGACTTGAAGACTTGCACAGGAACGTGGGGTGTAAAAGCTCAGATAGTGTGTTGCAGAAATGACTGCAAGAAAAATCTCTGTTAGAAAGGGGAGTTAATAAGGACTTGTGTGTGTACATGTTGGGCAGGCATCAGGATTGAGGCTTGCTGACTGACCTTACTGCTCTGGGCTGAGGGCCTCAGCAATGACCTTTATCTCTCTCTGGGAACTTGGATCTTTTGCAGCCTTATAGAGTTAGGGAACTGCACATAACTTATGGTAGTGAGGGTGTGAATTGAGACCCATAAAGAGGTAAGACTCTCCCAAAGGCACATGAGGTCCATTTTACACTTGAGGCTGGACTCCAGGGCCTCCTGATTTCCTATTCCCCCACCCCCACCCTGCTACACACAAATACATCACACCATTACTACTTCTTGGCCTGACTTCTCCTTTTTCTCCTTGACCTTAGTGTCCAGGTGAATCTGAGTCCCATGAGAAGAAGGTTTTCCCAGACTTGCCAGAGAGCACAGGACTCACCTGGGTCAGCTCTAAGCAGGGTCTACTACCATCCCTTTATTGCTGGCAGGCATGTGGACACTTGGGTTTCTCTGAAGATCTTTGGGTCTTACCTGGGACACATGAGGTAACAATGATGTGAAGAAATGTAACTCCCAACAGTCCAATATATGGAACACCTACTTTGTGCCAAGCTCATGTCTAAATGCTTTGCATAAACGAACTCATGTCATCCTTTTATGTAGCTGATTGTTAGCAACTGCCAGTAGCCATATTTTGCAAAGGATAGAATCAAGGCTCAGGAAATAAAGGGGACTGCCTCAAAATCTCATATTCAATGATTTGCAGAGCAGATATTTTAATCCAAGACTATCTGACATTTAGAGGAATATTATTGTCACTAGGTTGTTTTTCTGAGACCACTTTTGAATTCCTACAGGGATATAAATGCTGAATAAAAAGACAAAGATTGAAATGGAATTTTTAAAAGATCTATCAGGAATGGGAGAGGACCCCTATTCTTTGGGTGGAGCTAATTACTATTCCTGGAGTTAGCAACTTCCATTCTTGTTTAATTTAGTAGATGAGAAGGTTGAAATTCATTGAGTCTTAAGGAGGCAGACATCCTAAACCTGAGTTGTTTCCTTCACTCAGGCTCTGCTTAAAATGCTGTGAAATTCAAGCTTGGGACTGAGCTGGACTCCTGCCTTGAGAGGTACTCAAGCTGCAAGTTACTAAGAGACCAGGAGTTCTGACTGAGTTAGAGTTAGTTCATTTGGGACACTTGGGACATGTGTAAGTTGCAGAGACCTCTTTGTCCTGGGCAGCTTTATTTTTGCCCAAGTAATAGTCCATCAAAGAGGCTTTCAGTGGCTAGTGATGGAGTATAGGCCCCGAGGGGCAGGAAGGAAGGAGCCTAATGGATTGGAGCTCCAGTGCTATAGCACCCCAACTCATGCAGGTGGTGGTGAGAATAACTCAGAATCTATGAGACAGCCATATCTGATCTGGTAGACAGATAAGACTGGGAAGCTTGCTCCTGGACTGAGACAATCCTAAGCAGGTGAGCCTCAATGTGCCAGATAGTCTCTGAAACTCTCTCCATGTGACAAAGGTGGAATGAGGTCCTAAGAAGGGAATTGAAGAGCTGGAGGTGAAAGCTTGAGGTAAAGTGACCAGACGTCTGCTTTTTAACAATTTAACAACATCCCGCGGTGTTTTAAAATTAAAATAAATATATTACAATACTGTTTTTGCATTCTATGAAAATTTTTGTTGCTCCATATAGACCAAATTTTTAATCAAGAACACCCCCCCCCTCCTCAGTCAATGGTGTCTCGCTTAAAATCTAGTCACTTTAGCTTAAGGCCACTCAGCTACTAAACAGCTAATGCAGATTATGCCTTCCCAGCTGCAATCCAATAAAGATTGTGCTCCTTCCTTAACCTGACTTCCCTGGCTCCAGATTGAAAGTACTGGGTTCTGTGCTAAAATCTGACCTGGCCAGGCTGGAGCAAAGCATAGCTGAGCTTAGTGTAGAGGGTATGGGATGCTAGGAGGGAGGCATGTGTGTTCCTGTGGATTTCTATGTGTGTCTTTACCAAAGGCTGTTCTGTTTCCTTAGCAACCCTTTCCTCACCCCACCCTCACGTTTCATTTTTCTTTCTTCTCTTTATTCCTCATCATCTTTTTGTTAATGAGACTTAATTAGTGTTGAGTTCCTCCACCTGCTCTGTCTGTCTCCTCTCTGCCTCTGCCCTCCCCTCCCTCCTTCTCCAGGTACAGACCAAGCAATCTGACAAATGCACTTGAGAACAAAGCACAAGGCTAATTTGGGGCCTGCTCAGGAAGCAGTAGCTGAAATAGCCCAGCAAGATTTTGCTTACTCAGCCTGTGGCAAGGCAGACACAGGTTCAGGCAAGCAGAAGTTCAGGCAGAGACAGGAGCTGGACATCACTTACCTTAGTTCTACCGGTGGGACTGTGCTCAATTCTGCTCCCTTCTTTAATAACCTCTCCAGATGGCCAGGGTGGTGAGAACATAGTTCCTGCACCCATACAAATCTATCTCTGCTCTTCTTATATAGGGGCTTTGATGCCCAGTGAGGCTATTCTAAGGGCACAGATACATGTTAGTGAAGTTGAGTCAAGAATCTAAGAGGCCAGACTCACTGACTTTAGTTCTCCTTGCTTTCTCATGTTTTGTGTCACTCAGCTTTGGGCTGTTGAAGTGGGGTGTAGGATATATAACATGATTTCAGTCCCTCAGTCAGCCCTCTCCAAAAACTTGAGGCCTGGGGAGAGACAGAGTCATCCAGTATAAGAGGACAGAGAGACTATATTGGTATACCAAACAAGAGAATATATTGCAGATATTGCATGGTGTCCACCAGAAGTGTGGGTCAGATGTCACGTGTATACCCCCTCCTTTGGTTTCCTGGAGCATGTCTACACCTTGAGGCCAGAAAAGGAGGAACAACCAAGTGGATAAACTTAGCTTGCATGTGCCACCTACCCCAAAGTTCATCTCCCTACTGCTGTTACCATACCTTCATGTTGATCAAAGATACGGTTCATGATCTTACAAGGAACTAGTGATGGATCATTACTCCCTCATGCATGTCAAGATCAGTGCTCTTCTGAAACTCAACAACTAGTGGATGCACATTTGAACATATTTTCACTTTACCTTGCTCATCTACTCAACATACATTTCTTAACCTCAATTTCAAACTTAGTGCCAGGACCTGGAGACTCAGGAAAATTGGGTAGAGTTCCTGCTCTCAGGTACAGTTTATCGAGTGGGGACAATGAAAAAATAATAGAAAGATATTGTTGAATACAATCTGTGGGAGCTGAGAGGGGGGCAAAGGGGCTGATATTTGAACTGGTTTTTACAAGATGAATAGTGTTATTCAAAGGTAAAAGTTGAGGAGCTAGAGACATTTTTCCCTTGAAGTTACAAGGGAGTTCAAATGCAAGTACACTAAATGTGCATTAGACAAATGTTTTATCATATTCTAATTATTATGCATATTTGAAACCTTAGGACCTTTGGGCTAGAAAAGGGTAGAGGAATAGAAACTGCCAGTACTGGGGAAGCAGAACCTCCTCTTCTCCAAGGAAGGCCTGATTGGATATTGCTCACTGCCCCCACATCTGACAGTATTCAGGGTTAAGTCAAAGCAATTAGCATGTGGGACTAAAATGCTGACCCCCCCCTTCCTAAATCACACCCTTAGCCCTAATCATACAAGATAATCCAAAACTCAATCTGGTTCTTTATTATATAAAAAGACACCCCCATTCTGGTGCTCATTTTGAATCTTCTTTCTGACCATATTGCTCCAACCTAGTCTCAGTCCTGGACCCACTGTATAGCACTGAATCCCAGAGCTGCATGGATTCTGTCTGTGTCTGCTTCAGATATAGTTTGCTGCACAGCAGATCACCCAACTTGGTGTTTTTTCATCTCTTGAACTGTTTCATGGATTTACATAGCCTTCGTGAGTTTTTCCTGCCATGGCATCTCTATAGAAGCCCAGTCACAGCTTTTGGAGAATGCATTAAAAGGTGCAGTGTGACTATATATAGTTGTACATAGTGGTGCGACTCAAGTGGTTCACATTGGTTCAGCAGAACTGATTTTTTTGTTGAGTTTGGTGAACCCCTTGTTAAAAGGGCACCTTTAATAAGGGTTCTTTCTATGACAGGCAGCCTCCCAGTGTACAAATCACAAATTCCTTACTCCTTTTTCGTGTTCATCTGCACAATAGTAATGTTAAATCCAATCATAGGTTAAAAAGAGAGATGCAACTATGCTTATTATATTTCTGTACTTCTTTATACTTGTGATGAAATACTAAATATTTATTCTCTTGCATTTGTTACTTCAGTAAACAAACACATAATGTAGTAAGTGCCAAACAACCAGAAAGTGACACACTGTCATTCATTTCAGCTTTGTGTTATTTCCCCAAATTCCCATGAAATCTTATGAGGGAGTTATACAGTTTGTGAGAGTGTTCAAAGAGCTAAACATATTGTCAGAACAGTTGCTGTAAGTTCAACAGAAGTGAACAGGGATTTTTCAGAGATGAATATAATGTGTTCAGGGAAGAGAAGTTGTCTGTTTCTAATATATCAAGCATAACAACTATTGTCTGGTTGGCCTACTTCTAAAGGAATAGGATATTACTCTTACAGTGAAAAGATTTAAGGTGATGATGCTTGGTTAAAGTGAAGAATATTGCAATTAAGGATGCCAATCAAGAAGCAATGTGAAAATATATTAAATAATGTTTTATTGTTTTGTCAGATATTATTTAACTTAAAATTTTAACATTTTTATCAATATGTTAAAGTTTTTCCTTATAACAGTCTCCAGTGTTGTGTACCTCTTTTGCTATTCTTATTTAAGTATCAATGGCATGAAATAATAAACTACTTTTGGGTATAAAATATTCTTATACTTAAAATGGTCATTGGCCATTAGGGCAGTGAACTGGTTGCTAAATTATTTCATTTCCACCACTAGTTGTACAGTGCACAAGGATATCTTACCTAAGGTGTAAATGAGGAATATACTCCAGCCTGCAGTTGTCATTCCTATCTTGTACAGGCTGCATCTACCTACAGGTGATGCTCTTTTCTAATATGCACCAAGGTACTGAATAGATAGGAAAGGTCCTAGCGCCTTTAATCACAAGACTCTGGAGGAAAGGAACGGATCACCTTTTCAAGGCCTTCTGGGCAGAGAAGTATGTGTCTATGAGTTGCAACAAAAATCTGCTGAGCAGAGTCAATTTCAGGACAGAAGCTGTTGTGGACTTTGCAAAGGAGCTGCATATAAGGATATTGAGAGGAAATGAAAATTGGGGATGGCCCTCAGAGGAATCAATTGGAGATGATGTCAGAGAGGAGAGTGCCTCCTGGAAAACAAAGGACCCAAATGTCTACAGAGAATTGGGCGGAGGGGTAAGCAGGAAAGAGTAGGAAGAGTCCAGTTTCCAGTCAGCCCACCAGTCTCTGACCCCTAGTCAGCCCACCTGAATTTAACACCACTTCCTAGAGGTGTAAGTGCCTCAGAACAAAAGGGGTACATTCTGACTGCAAGTCTCCAAGGATCCAGGGTGGAAGAGCAGGGAGGAGGGAAACATCAGCACAGAGTTTGATCTCTTGGTAGCACACTTCCCAGCTGGAGAAATAATTCATTCTTGCAAACATCTTCATTATAGATTCTCTTGGACAGTTTGTGTGATGGGTCTGGTTATTCTCAGTTTACAGGTGAGAAAATTGATGTGAGAGATATAAAATGACCTATGTAAAGTCATTCAGCTAGTAAATTTTTGAACCTGTATTCGAAAACCCATTTTGTTTGACTCCACTGTTCCAGTTTTTTCCTTTATTGCCCTTGTCATGGACAAGAACCAAGGACTAGGTGTTACCTGGCAATTCTTTTACAACCTTAAAATATACTGTTGCAATGGAATTTTTAGCCCATTTTTTTCAAATGTAAAAAAAAAAACAAAGTCTACATAAATAAACGACAGCAATGATGGTATTGGCATGTGTGTGCATGAGGGGTGGTAGAGTGTGATGGGAGAAAGACATTTACAAAAATGTGTGTGCAGTACTATGGGGGGCAGCGATGGAAGCACAGTGTGGGAATTGTGCCTGGTTTGACTCCCCCCCCCACACACACCTACACACACATAGTGAAACTGGAAGAGAGCCCCAAAGAGGAGCAAAGGGAGCAAATCAATAAAGTCCCTTGAGGAATTCTGAAAATAGACTTCGGACTCAGGGAACAGGGCATGGAACTGCATCAGATTCAGTCAGAAAAAATTCATAAGGGTCAGCAGACACACCTAAAACTATTCATAGGCTCCCTCCCCCATGTCTATCTATATAAGATAGGCAGGATAAACAATCCTGAGGAGAAAATAATAGTATTGATGGTTCCTAAGGGTAGTGGGGCAGGGGAGAGGGGGATGTGGAAGAAAAGGAGAGGGTAGCCAACAAAACCAGGGACAAGGGAACAAC
Source organism: Nesogale talazaci (assembly GCA_004026705.1). NCBI lineage: Eukaryota > Metazoa > Chordata > Mammalia > Afrosoricida > Tenrecidae > Nesogale > Nesogale talazaci. Next base: position 5,809 of record PVJH01004903.1, on the reverse strand, counting down.
AGGAGATCTCAAATAAATGGCAAGGAGGGAATAGAATGCTTGTTGGGGCTCTATCAAGTGCTATGTAGTTGAGAGGAAGTATAGAGAGGCAAATGAAAGTCGATCATGACAGTGGGACAGGAGGAAAGTAAAAGAAAATAGAAGAAAGAAGTCAGAGCAAAAGAAATTTATAGAAGTATAAACATAGGCATGTACATATGTAAATATATCAATATATAATGATAGGGATATAGGTCTATGTGTATAAGTTAAGTGTTAAAGTAGCAGATGGACATTGGACCTCTACTCAAGTCTTCCCTCAACACAAGAACACTTTGTTCTAATAACTTGGCATTCTGTGATGCTCACCTTCCCCCCACGATTGCTGAAGACAAGTTGGATGCATAAACTAGTGTGGTGAAGAATACTGATTGTGCCCAGCTATTACAAGATATAGCATCTGGGGTTGTAAAGGCTTGAAATTAAACCAGGGAAGCAACAAAGTCCACATGGAAAAAGCACACCAACCCGTATGATTATGAGATGTTGATGGGATCAGATATGAGCCATCAGAAATCTGAAAACAAACAACCACTTCGATGTGAATGATGGGGACCAGAATGGAGACCCAAAGACAATTGGACAGCCCCTCACACAAGGATAATAAGAAAAGAATGAGTGAACCAGTGTGAGTATAGCACCAGTGAAACACATAACATTCCTCTAGTTTTTTAATGCTTCCTCCTTCTTGACTATCATGACACCAGTTCTAGCTTTCAAAGCTGGCTAGATCAGAGCATGTACACTGATACAGATAAGAGCTCTTGACACACAGAATGCAGGGCAGATAAACCCCTCAGGACCAATATTGAGAGTTGTGATATAGCAATGCCATGAGTGTAGGGGAAAGGTTGGAGGAGAAAGTGGGAGAAAAGGGAAACCGATAACTAAGATTGGTGGGCTGATATGAAGGACTCAAGTAGAAAGAAAATGTTTTGGAAATGATTATGGCAACATATGTACAAATTTGCTTGATACAGTTGATATATGGATTGTTATAAGAGCTGTAAGAGCCCCCAATAAAGTGATTATTTTTTTAAAATGTGTGTTTGGAGGACAGGAGGCTTGTATGGAACACTCATGCTATCTGGGCAAATGAATAGAGATGTGGGGACCCAGCTAGAATTGTCTTTGAAATGGGGCCAGGAGGCTTGGGTGTATGTATGTGGAGAAGTGCAGACTTCATTTAAAAAGACTTTCCTCTGAATTAGAAAATAACTTTATTTTTTTGTGGTGGTTCATACTTCTTTCCAATGTTTTGCCTCATCTTTGGAGGCTCTGCTTCCTCCCAACTATCCAGCTAGAACCCACAGCCCTACTCCATAATTCCAGGGGCAGGCAGCATGCCTACATCCCCAATTAATCTCAGATTCCCTTCTAGACTGTGGTGCCCCACCACACACCTTCTTACCCTCCCCAGTAGCCAGAGGATAGCTCAACCCATTCATCTAGCTAGCCAGCTGCAGCCCTTCATTTCCCTTGGAGAAGAGAATTAATAAAGGACAATCTCTGAGCCACCCATTCAATTCTTTGTGCCACAGCCACCCCATAAAATGGAGGCAGGAAGCATAAAGTGAGAAAATGCGCTCAAAGACAGAATTTCCATCTGAGGAGAGACATTGAGATGTGGAAATGTGTGGCTGATGTTGTGGGCAATTGGTGAGATAAGAGCGGAGCTAAGACTCAGACCTAGAAGAGATGGAAGCCCCTATTCCCAACCACATTGGTCCTTAGTCCAGCTCCCAAGGAAGGAACACATGCACTATGTGTAGGAAACAGAGAACGTGGTTACAGACGAGAAGCAGTGCATGAGAGACCCAGGGGGAATTGGAAACATAAATATTGTGTGTTAATGAACCAGTCAGACTAAGAAACAGTGAGAGAGATAGAGAAACAGAGCTAAAGAGACAATACAGTTATGAGATGGAGGGGAAAAGAAGTGGGTGCTACTATAAACCAGAGGAACAAAGCATTTAAAACAATTTTCCTCCTGCCATCTATCTCCCTTCTTTCCAAGGTATGGGTTGCAAGAGTACAGTACAGAATGGGAGAAATCTGACCTGCATGCAGTCGTGCTGAGACCCGGGGCCACAATTATTGCTCCTTGGTAGGGTGGGAGCAAATTGGTGTGATTAGGAAGAATATCTTGAACTTCCTGACACCCTAAGTCAGGAGAAAACCCTGGGCCTGTCTTAGTGGCTTCCTACTGCTTCAGCTGTTGTTAGTTGCCCTGGGATCTATTCCAATTCATAATTCAGAAAGAAACAGAAAGTGAGCACAGGGACCCTGGAGGTGGGAGGGGCAGAGAAGAAAGATTACCTTGGCAAAGAAAAGGTATCTGATGATTTCCAATTTGTTTCCTATGTGTGGACCTAGGGTTAGATCTTTTCCCTCTTGGGCCCAATGGATTTGGATGTAAAGGAAGTTTTTTTATTTTAAATTTTATTATTTTTTTTATTGGGAGCTCTCACAGATATTGTAACAATTCATTCTTGAACTAGATTAAACAATTAGTAAAATTGCTGCCACCAAAAATTTCATAATATTTTCTTTTTTCTTGATCAGTTCCTCTTTATCCCCCACCCTTCCCTGTTTTACTCCCCAGGAACCCTAATTATAATATTATGTATTAATTTTTCCATATCTTACATCCTCCAATGTATCCTTTTACCTGCACTTCCATTGCTCATTCCCCTCACTTGGGATTTTACAGTTATCATGGTTGTCAGTCTCACCCCACCTCCACCTCTATGCCTGTACTCTTAAGGAATCATTGCTCCGGTTACTCTTTCTGAAGGGTTATCTATATTGGCTTTCAATCATTGAACAATTTTAATTATACAAATGGACTTACACAAATTTCACAAGAATAATGAGGCAAAATAAAGTCCATAGTGGCAAAATGGAGGAACTATTATAGATATAGAGGAAAGCTATATAGTTCATCAGTGCTATACTGCACCTTGGAAATATTATCCCTTCCATGTTGCTCTTCTGTGAGAGTCTGTCCAAATATTTTACAAGCGGGTTTTGGGTCTCCACTTTGTTCATGTTCTTTCACATCAATTTTATTGCTTGTTTTTGAATTTCTGATACCTATTCCTGTTGATATCTCATGATCACATGGGCTGATGTGCTTCTTCCTTGCCAGCATTGTTGCTTCCATTCTAGAAGGACACGCATTTAATTTCAAGTCTTTTAGACACCAGATGCTATATATTTCAATAACTGGACATCATCAGTTTTCTTCACCACATTTGCTTATGCACCTTTATTGTCTTCAGCAATCATGTTTGGAAGGTATCATACCGTGCCATATTATTAGGAAAAAACTATTCTTGTACTGAGGTGAGATTTAAGTTGACACCCAATGTCTATTGGATATATCTATGTGTGTGTGGATGTGATATATACATATATGTATATATATCACATATATATTCTTGAGAGAAGAACCCAAATCATTATATATTTAAATTTATACATATCTATAAGTTTTATTTTGTTCTTCTTTCCTTTTTTCTTTCCTCCTGTCCCACCATCATGCTTTTCCATCTTTCACCTCTCAGTAATTCCTCTCGGATACATTTCAATTGATCCAACATGACCAGAAACACTATCCCCTCCTCACTGTCAATTTTAGAACTCTTTCTATTTCCCTGTCCCTGTCGTTATTGACTTACTGCTCCCCTCCCTCTGAATCTTCCCTCCCCATATCCCTGCCTCAGAAATAAAAGAGGGAAAAAGTAGAGAGGAGAAAATAGGACCATACACACAGTTCCAATCTAACCATTATCTTGCCCCAGAGTAGATGAGTATCTCTCTGTTAAATAGAAAGGACACATTATATACTGTCAATCCAGTCTCCATTTCTCAGGGTTCTATATCCTGGGACCCGCTTATCCACCAACACATATTCCCTTTTAGTACTCAGTTTTCTAGACCAAATTGCACATATCCTGGAAGTCACTATTGTTCTTCATGCAGTCAGGGATGAAGCAATCCATTGCACTCCCCCCCCCACAACACACTGTTACACTTTAGAATTTCAGAGTGACCCTCTGAAATTGAGCAAACCTCAACTGGTTCAGATGAGGTACCAAGTGCTGCCCACTGAGTCTGAAGTGTGCAATATGGATTCCTCAGGGACTTTGTAGCTTTTCCCCCTTTGTTGTTCTGTTGCACTCCCTTTTGATTTGTTTCCATGCAGCAGGTCAGGCCGGCCACTCTCCCTGAACTTTATCTTAAGTGCTGTTCTCTGGAATGCTGTTCTCTAGAGAGGGGACATCATGTCTCTAGCTAAGGCCAGTCCACAGTCCTCTCTGTGAACTTGCTATTCCAAGCAGGAAACTCACCCTCAAGGATTAGCACACTGGAACAAGGTCTGCTCTCTTTCTTCCTTTCCTGTGGAGACATAAACAATACCCTCCCCTTGAATGGATTAGTGCCTTGGTCCCCCATTGCCATCTTTAATCTTACCCCACTACTCTGTGGGTCCTAAAGGTATATAAAGGGGAGATGAGATGTATTTCAGCACAGGTGCTACCTACATCCATTTTATTATTATTTATGACAAATGTCTCATTGGGTTCACAAATGGAAGACTATCCCATGCTTGTGGACTGGAAGACTCAATATTGTAAAGATGTCAATACCACCCTATAAGCACTCTATAAATACAATGCAATCCTGATACAAATACCCACATGTTTTTTCAAAGAAATGTAAAAACTTACTACCAACTTCACATGGAAAGGAAATAAACCCAGAGTAGGCAAAGAATTGCACAACAAGAAGAATAAAGTGGGAAGACTTGCATTACCAGACTTTAAAACGTATTATAAAGCCATCCAAGAGAGTGCCCAGTCCCTAAAGGCACGGATTGGCACAGCCCAAATGTCTGCAGGTCTGCACGGTGAGCACCCAGTCTCTGGAGCTGCAGATAGTTGCTGTCTGGGTCTCTCCCAGCTTGTGGATCATCACTGAATGGGCCCCTCCCAGTCCACATGTGCAGAACAGTGGAGAGTATATCTCTTGTCCAGAGGGCATCCTTTGCCCCAATCTAGCCTAGTTCTGGAACCCAGGGGACCAGTGACATGATTCTGGCCACAGAACCTTAGGTCCCACTGCAGCCACCACCTGCCCATTTGCCCCCTCCAGACCTATCACCGTACTGGGAGCTTTAGGTAGTCAAATTTAATTCCCCACAGCTATCCCTACTGATGATCACAAACTCAACCCTATGGAGGCTCTTCACCCCCCTGTGGCAACTGCATCAGTGGTAATGGGGTTGATACCACCTTCGCTCAGCAACCACTCCAGTGACAGCAAGTCTTCTCCACCGTTGTCCTCTATTAGGTACATATCAAGTAAAATATTAAAAAAATACCATATATACTCATGTATAAGCCAAAATTTCCAGTATATTTCTAATGTACTTTTGTGGTAAAATTAGGTGACGTGGCTGATATTTGCGTTGGCTTATACCTATATATGGTATTTTTTAAAAAATGCTGCAAATCAGGCCTTGAAAACCCAGACCAACTCAAACCAGGGGCATACATACAGTCACCAGCCTCACTCTGGTTCCTGAGGCCCTTAATTGCTGTTGACCACAGAGTTGCTACAGCACCTGCCAACACAGCAGCTGGACATACCTCCATTGTAGGACAGAGGCAGTCCTTGAAAACACAGTTGTCAGTCACACAGAGAAAGGTCTCAGGGCCCCTTGGTCTTCCCAAAATATGGGTCTCAGATCTTCTAAATCATC